>JAUTXW010001311.1:457500-572500 GCA_030620095.1 Kuschelorhynchus macadamiae
TCGATAATAAATAAATGGGGGCGTGTTCGGAAAAACGCTTGGACCCGTCGATTGGTATTTTTAGTTGCTCATTTTCTCCAATAAAAACTTTTTATACAGGGTGTGTCCTGTAACAGTGGTCAATGCCAACTTTCTTATTTCAAATGCAACACCCCGGATATTATTTAATTTTTGGATTCTTTAGGAGATTCTAAACATATTTTATGTTCAATGTCCTATACCTATCTTCAACTATTTCGGCAATATTAAGTGTTTTCAAATTTATTGCAAAAATTAAGATTAAAAAAATAAAATTATTTATTTCTTCATAATGTATAAACAAAAGTAAAAAGTTAATTTAGGAACTGTTGAATATGCTCGCCGTGAACGTCTTGGCAAATTCCTAATCTTAAATAGAAATTTCTTCTAACGTTATTTAGCATCTCAGGCGTGACCGATCTAATCGCAAGCGTTATTCGTCTTCTTAAGTCAGCTAAGTCGAGGGGTTTAGTTTTGTATACAACATTTTTAATATGTCCCCATAAGAAAAAGTCTAATGGCGTCAGATCAGGGGATCGCGCTGGCCATTCTATCGATCCTCGTCTCCCTATCCACCGATTTGGAAAGGTTCCGTTGAGGTACCGCCGGACATTAATTTGGTAATGGGGCGGTGCTCCATCTTGCTGAAACCATATCATATTCGCTGGAACTTGTGGGTTTGCTGGATCCGGATACAAATTTGTCAAAGTTGGCACGACATTATTTTGGAGCAGTGCTAAATAATTATCGCCATTCAAATTGCCGTCAATGAAAAAGGGCCTTATGATATGATCCCTTACAATTCCTGCCCAAACATTAACCTTTTCAGGATATTGAGTATGTTCTTCGCTGATCCAGTGAGGATTTTCCCTAGACCAATAGCGGCAATTATGACGATTTACATGACCGTGAAGTGTAAAGGTGCACTCATCCGAAAACAAAACATGTTCTAATTGAATAACATTGTTACATATCTAACATAGCCATCATTTGTTCACAAAAATAAGTTCTCCTATCATAATCGTCTTCCATGAGCTCCTGAGTTGGTATCACTTTATAGGGATGCATTTTATTTTCTTTTAATGTTCGAATGATCGACGAATGGCTAATATCGAACATTGCGGCGGCTTGTCGACTAGAAATATGTGGGTTTTCCTCAAACTCAAGCATAATATCCAATTTAGTATCATCATTTATTGAATTGGCAGCTGCTTTTTTTATCTACCTCACACGTCCAAGCTCGCGAAACTGCTTTTCTATTTTACTAATTGTCCCTTGGGATATATGCGGCAAATTTGGAAATTTTTCATGAAATAAGCGAGCAACTTCCACTTGTGTTCGTGTGTTATGTCCATAACCAATCATTTGTAGAATTGTTATTTTATGCATTTCTGTTAAATGAACCATTTTTCTGATATTAGGTATTATGAAGTTAACGAAATTCAAAAGACTATGACACTGACACTGACAACTACTGTTTTGCAAAGAGAAAGGCCAGGCATTTTACACAAAAGTAAACAAAACTTAAAACTAAACAAAACTGGCTCTTTTTGTTCCATATCAATAAAAAGGAACGCTAAAATGGTTTTTGCTTACATTCTTAATATGAAGACCTAAATGGTAAATAAGTATTGAGTGTGTTGTAGCGAATTTTTGTAATCAAATAAATAGTTCAGTAGCCAGAGCCACTTTCATGAATAATAATAAATTCGAAATAAATAAAATTAAAAAAAATTTGAAAACACTTAATATTGCCGAAATAGTTGAAGATAGGTATAGGACATTGAACATAAAATATGTTTAGAATCTCCTAAAGAATCCAAAAATTAAATAATATCCGGGGTGTTGCATTTGAAATAAGAAAGTTGGCATTGACCACTGTTACAGGACACACCCTGTATGAAAAGTTTTTATTGCAGAAAATGAGCAACTAAAAATACCAATCGACGGGTCCAAGCGTTTTTCCGAACACGCCCCCATTTATTTATTATCGAATTTTTCCATTTGGCTGATACACACTGTATATATATATATATATATATATATATATATATATATATATATATATGTATATATATATAAAGCCTGTATTTTTCGTTAGTCCCGAGTTTCTGATATATATCAAATTTTGTCATATAATTAATTAAAAAATTTACTTATTTTAAACACGCTTTAAAATTGGAACAAGTATTCTATAATTATTTATTTATTGCCTACAAAATTACAAATGTACTAAAAAAGTAAGCAAAAAAATGGTGTCAAATCTAATAAGAAAATTTTTAAATTAAAATTCACTGGCTAATATCCAGGAGCCAGTGGCAAAAGCTCTGAGAATCGGTATAAGGAATGTACAGAAACTTGTGCATGAAAAAAAAGGCATAATTTACTTCCGAAGAAGATTAAGAAATGTACACGAAAAAATCCAAAGGCAAAAGACTTAAGTTACAATGCAAAAATTGATATTCATAATGCAATTTATGATTTATACACGTCAAAGGCTGATATAATCCTTCAGAAACTTTTTAATATTATAGACTAAAAAATATCCTCATCCACCATCATTGGTGCTATTTCGACATCTAGAACTCGTTCTCGATTCCACCAATCCCGTATTAATTTCTCCGTATGTTCCACAGATTTCTTCCAGTATTCCGGCGTAATATAATTTAATGAATCTTGCCAAACAATTTGCACTTCATCTGATGTAAGACCATCGTTCACGTGTTTTTCGTAATATGATTTTGCCCCAGCCCATATTAATTCTATTGCGTTAAACTGGCAATGGTATGATGGCAGTCGTAAAACCTCATGTCTATTTTCCCGTAATATTTCATCTACGGCATATATTGTTGGTCTTGTTATAGATTTTTCCATTAAAAGAAGTTCTAGTTTCAGCATATTGGGTAAAGGCTATTGGATATTGGCCGGTGAATTTTCATTTTCATTTTCAATATTTTGTTAGAATTAATACCATTTTTTTCGCTTGTGGATGCAAAAAACCCGAAAATTGTTTTCTATTACTAATTTTGTCACTGACTTGTCAATCTGACTTTGAAGTGACATCGCTCAAAGATTTTTGCAACTGCTGGTATTTATATGTTATCCTCTTTTTTTATATGATAATATCATAGGTCTATCTAATTCATCTTCCGTGTTTTATGCGGAGGATATGATTACACCTAATAAAAGAAAAACAAACTTAAAAAGTCTGTCGTTGATAAATCGTATGACCCGCACGATAACACTGCTTTTGACTATATTATAATTATGAATGTCTCTCATAGTTACAAACTAACGACCATGATATGCAGTTTAAAAATATATGTAGTTCGCCCTGTAGCTTTAGTTGTAATATTTGACAGTCATTCAATTTAGTTAAACTAAATGATTTGTAGCTTGAAGAGCTTTATAAGATTTTATTATGTTCCAAAGAACTGTCATTAAAAATTTGACGCTGAGGACAGCGACGTCGGTTGATATCGTAGGGATAATTTCATCGTATAAAGGCTCCAATTCGGCCCTACATGAAGTGTCAACATGATTTTTGAAATTTTCGTTTGGGGAGTAGCCATTGGCTATTTCTATTAAGCTATTACTTTCTGTTTTTATGTTCTCACCATCATAAGGTAGGTTTCTAATACTACTTAGTTTGTTCTTATTGCTAAAGATACTAAGATTAACTGCATCATGCTCGTTTCTCAAGTTTGTCGTATTCAAGGGAATACTTTTTAAAAGAGTATTATTTATTAGGGCTAACCCCGAAGGATTAGCCGAGGTCGCGCCACCATTCATATGGCTGCCCTCTGGAAGGTGGACACCTGCCTCAAAGAAAGTTGGGAGTCCTTTGGACTCTGAATTTAGCAATATTTATTAGAAAACAGAGCCTCATAAAAACAATTTCTGAGAGTACCTAAATACAAACAATGAACTCAGCTGTCGACTGGCTTATATTTTATCCATTTATTATTGCAGTGTTTTGAAAAAAATCAACTTGCCTCTTATTTATTTGCCTAAAGGGCTTATGATATCTAGTTAAAACTTTTAGGTTAGGTTAATTATTCGCAGTCATCTAATTCTTTGTTAAAAATGATCTAAGCTGGCCCGAAGGACGGGCCTGCCGGGCCATGGCCTGGGGCGCCTCCCAAGAGAGAGTTAGGACATTAGTGAAAATAATCAGGGTCGTCGTCGTCGTTTCTCTCTTTTTCATTGGAATCGCATTTTACCCAATGGAGAAGTAATCCACAGGATTTGGCTTCAATATTAGAATTTTAAGAAGTGTATCTTTTGTTTCTGTTGTCGACTTTTAGACGACAAGCCAGTTTCCAAACTCGCTACAGGGACTAGTATAAATAATTGGCATAATATTTCTGATTATTTAAAATCTCATGAAACTGCAGACAGTCATTTCTCAGCATATAATAAATGGCGGCTTGCGGAAAAAAAACTTGAAAAACCAAACTAGAATTGATAAAGAGATGACTGAGCCATTAGAAAAAAATCAGTATACTGGAAAAGAATATTGGAACGTTTGATGTCGATTACTGGCTATATAGCGGAACACAATTCAGCTTTTAAAGGACTTGTTGATCGTTTATACGCCCATTATAATGGCAATTTTCTGGGATTGGTGCTGGGCAAATACGATCCCGTCATGCAAGAGCATCTCCGAAAAATTGAAAAAAAGGATATCTGTAGCCATTATTTGGGAAAGTCCTAACACTGGAACCTGTGGTGGAAGATGGATCAAAATATAAGAGATCTAACCACACTACACCACAACTTGTTACGTTCTGAACGCGCGTTTCGCTAGCCAAGTTAGCATCATCAGCAGATGATATAAAGTTTATCCGCTGATGATGCTAACTTGGTTAGCGAAACGTGCGTCCAGAACGTAACAAGTTGTGGTGTAGTGTGGTTAGAACTTTCGTATTTTGATTATTTGGAAAAGACAATACAAAATGAGCTCATAAATATTCTTGGAACAAACATTAAATCGAGTATAATTTCAAAGTTTAAGGAAAATAAATACTTTTCAATTATTTTAGTTTGCACTCCAGCTCAAAGCTATATTGACAGGGATATGACAGTGGTTCCAATATGGTTGGAAAGAATAAATGTGTGTAAGCTAGGCTTTTGAAAGATTTTCCAAGAGCTTTTGTCAATCCTTGTCACTCAATTTCAGATGCCTCGAAACCTTCGGTACAAAGCACTACACTATTTGGAGTTCTGCAAAGACCATTTGTACTTTTCGGTGCCTCAACTAAACGATGGGGCATTTTTACAAAAATTTCGGGTGTCTGACAGGTAAACAAATTTCTGAAACGTTATGGGAATGCAAAATTGACAGTTTAAGAACAGTTTGTTATCATTTTCCCGCCATTTGTGATGCACTTTCAGATTTACAGCAAACAAGTCGTCTTTGGAATCCCACATGTGTGGTTACAAATTCTTAATAACCTTGATGGTATGGTATAATGTCCTCTTTCAAGTAAATTTGGTGAGTAAGGGTATGCAGAAAGAAAATATGGATTTACCGACCGCCGTAAAGTGTCTGGGAAAATGCAAGACTTTTCTAATTACTTATCGACAGTCGGGGTATACGAATGCGACTTTAAAAGCGGGAGAAGTATGCAAAGAATTGGGAATAGAAACGGAATTTAAACAAATTCTGTTAAGGAAAAATAAAAGACATTTTCAGTATGAACACGTAGATGATAAGCCTGTAGATCCTGAAGGCCGCTATAAGGCAACAGTTTTTTATCTCCTATTGGATATTGCTATTAATTGTATTTCTGATCTCTTTGCGCTGCTTTAGGCCCATAGTAATAAATAGTCTTTTTCTATGACATGCAAAACATTTCCGATGATCGGGTTATCCTACAAGAACAGTGTAATACCCTTAGTCATATTTTGACAACTCCAGAAGAGCATGACATCGACGGGAGACAACTATGTGATTACGTATTTCACCTAACAGCTTTCATCAAAGATACTAGTTGTAAAATACCATTGCAAGTTCTAAACCATCTACTCATAAAATTTGTATGAGACTATGCCGAAAGTTTGGATTAGTTTGTGCATCCTTTTAACAATTCTAGTGACTGTGGCTGAAGGAGAACGCAGCTTCGGCAAATGAAAGTTAATTAAAACTTATCTAATATCATCAGTGAGTTCATATCCCTTGGAATGATCGCTATAGAGAACACATGTTTGCATTCTATAAACTTCAGTGAGCCTATTAAGCAGTTTGCCTTGCAGAAGTCCCGGCGAGAAAAATTCCTTTAAAAAGTATAGTTTAATATTTTTATATATGATAAAATGTTATGTTAAAACCTACTTAAATACACTAGTTTTCCATTATTATTTATCTTCTAAGAATGTGGGAATAAAATTCCGGAATGCTCTGACTGTAGAATTTGGAAATTTAAATTTTAGATAATTTAAAACAAGATTAAAGACAATTTTACGTAAAAATCCTGCAGCTTGACCGAATATTAGTCACGCATAAAAGATGCTTTCTACAATTATTCGTAAGATAGATTATGTAACATGATTTAAATGTTTTTTTTGTGAACTTATTTGTTTTGCCAGTAATAATGTTAGCCACTGTACTTTTTAATATATGATTTATTCTGTTTGTAACTTCGTTGGATCTTTATATTGTCAATTAATTTTATTTTTATTTTAATTTATTTAAATAACATGTCTATAGATAATCCGTATTTTTTGAGACTAACTAGCTTTGAAATGATGTACAACTCAACCCTTCTTATCTACGATATCAGGGACTGAACATACTCTAAGGAGATGACCCGGGACGTGGAATATTTACGTGAGTATCTGTTTGCGCACGAAAAATTCCCATTAGAAGAAAATTTCGACTTCCACTCATCTACCTACATTTATTTCGCCCCGTTAACTGCGACGAAAGTTTTCTCGACAGCCATGTCGAACAACAATTTTTTCGATAGAAATCTCACCCGAAAGGCTAATAAAAATAAATCACTAGTTAAACTAGCGAATTTGTTTCGCGGGCTATTTCCGCTGGGTGACGTAATCAGTTGTTCGTCAAATTTTTACTCACTTTACCATTTTAAAAGTGTATTTTCAAAATGGTTTTAGCACGCAGGAACACTCACGCAAGCAACTATAGTGTGTTAAAAGCATCTATAGTGTACTTTAAATAATATTGTGTTCCCATATACAAATTCGTTTAAATTTTGTCACGAAAGGGTCGAGCAGTGGTCTTAAAATCGAAACATAGGAAGTAAAAATTCTGTATTGCTTTCCAAGTTAAAACAAACATATTAAAGTTATGATTGATTGCGCTTTAGACAAATTATTAAATACTATATCATAATTACTTTGCTATAAAAAGTATTCGTAATTAAATATTGAGAAAGATATTCGGTCAGTTAACGGGTATAGAAAATGTAGCAAAATAAACAAAAATAGTTAATCAATTATCAATTGACAGTTGTATATTAGTTTATAATGTTAATGGGCAAATGGAATAAAAAAGAGCAAATAGGAAAGAGGTAACATAGAACTGAAGCTTTCACGGCTTTGGTCAATTAAGAAATCATGGTTCTTGGAATTCGACCGTGTCACATTGAAATTACCATCCGACGTTCATTCTGTGTTCAGATCTCGTGAAATAAAGATCCCTGAAGATGCCTCGTGCAATCGAAGGCGAAACGTCGGATATTAATTCTAATTTGACACAGTTTAATCCCAAAAACCGTGATTTCTTAATTGACCAAAGCCGTGAAGCTTCCGTTCTATGTTAGCTAACCTCTATGGGGAGGAAACCAAGAAGGATGCCAAAACTTTTGGCGATCTCCGGAGCAGCAGGAAGAAGTTACTCTGCCAGTTGGTCTTTCTCCTTAGATGCCGAGATGAGGAGGTAGTACCGAAAACACTATAGGTGAGCCATCACATTACTTCTAGAACTGCTAAGAATATTTATAAGCGTGCTAGCAGTGCATTAGTTAGGGAAAAGATTAAGGCAACACGGCGTGATTTAGATACAAATGCCCGGAAACTATTAGAAGAAAAAATCAAGAAGTTACACTTAAGCAAGAAGTTTGAAGCCTTCCTGAATAGAAAACATCCAGTGAAATCTCCGCAGAATACAGTTGTCATCGAAGCCGTTAACCGAAGCAGAACATTCCGTCCTTTTTAAACGCCAAAATTTTGCAATAGCACCGACTAGCATTCCCGTAGAAGACATAGTATCCTCTGTTGAAGCAGCAATCACAAGATTACCAGTGGAACAAGAAGTCAGATGTGAGACAGCGAAGATCATTAAAAATTTAAAACCACCGAAGTCGAACCTCTCCGCAGCCGAAAAAACAGCAATGAAGACCTTACATGAAGACCTTAAATGAAGACTCAAATATTCTGGTACTTCCAGCAGATAAAGGCAACGTTACAGTCGTCATGTACAGAACGGAATACTTAGAAAAGATTTCTCAACTTTTGGACAACAGCACCTATATGGTTATGCAGGCAGACCCCACAAGTAGAATAAAAAGACGCATTACCAATCTGATCAACGTATCCAGTCTACTACCAGTGGAGAAGAAATCATTAAAACCAAGCAGCTCCAAGATTCCGAGACGGTCTTCAGAAGATACACAAGGACATTGTACCACCTAGACTGATCGAGTGCAATAAACTCGCCCACATACAAACTAGGTAAACATCTTTCAAATTTTCTTAATCCATTTACTGGAAAAACAGACTCTTATCAAAAACTCTGTACATTGTGTGGAAAAACTTAAGGCAATCCAGTTGGATCCCGAAGATATTTTGGTCAGTTTCGATGTGGAATCACTATACACAAATGTTTCTATCAACGACTCAATTTTCATTACATCAGACATACTGGATAATAATAATCTTGATAAAAACTAAATAGACCTAGTGGAAGCTTGTCTTACATCTAATTATTTCATTTTTCAAGAAACTTTTCATGAACGAACTTTAGGGGCAGCTATGGGATCTCCTCTATCACCTTTGGTAGCGAATATCTGTATGGAAGCCTTGGATGATATTGCTCTAACATCCGCTCTACTAAAACCAAAGCTCTGGTTCAGATATGTAGATGAAACTTTTGTTGTTTGACCTCATGGACAGGATAATCTCCTCATATTTTTAGACCACCTCAATCCCCAACATCATAGTATCAAGTTCACGATGGAAATTGAATCTAATTCCCTTTCTAGATGAATGTGTTCAAAGGAAGGAAAATGGTACATTAGGACATTTTGTGTATAGAAAACCCACACATACGAATAGATACTAAATGCAAATTTCCATCACCATCCAGCACAAAAGAAATCGGTGATTTACTCACTAGTATTCAGAGCTATTTTTATCATCGGAAACATCGAAACTGACCGAAGCTCTCAGAGGGAATGGCTATTGCACTGAAGATGTTACGCGTTCAGTTAAAATATATAATATTCCAACTCCGCCAAAAGATATTGATAAAGAGCCACCGTTAGGTAGTGTTGTTCTTCCCAACATACATGGCACTACAGACAAAATAGGACGATTACTTCGGCGGTATAACATACGTACAATCTTTAATACACATAAGAAGATTGGACAATGCTGGCGATCGCGGAAAGATATTGTACCTTTCCAAACAGGAGTATATAAAATTCCTTGCTCCTGAGGAGAAGTGTATGTGGGAGAAACAGGACGCTCAATACCAACCAGATTTAAGGAACATGAACGATGTATTAAAGAGAAACAAATGGTTCAATCTGCTGTAGCTGAACACCAGCATAACACTGGCCATATTATAAATGTATAGGAAACCAAGGTTCTAGCATCGGTTCCAGGATTTTATAAACGAAAAATTAAAAAATCTATTGGGATACTTAAACATACAAAAAAAATTAATAGAGTTATGGGTTACGGTCTACATCATACGTGGAAACCGACCTTGACACAGGGGATATAAATTCCAATTTGACACGGTCTAATCCCAAAAACCATGATTTCTTAAAGGAAAAATGTACTTTCAATGTTACAACTTATTTGCGTTTCTGTGTCAAAAGTTTTATTCAAATTTTTGTATCTGTGCCCAAATTTTATTTTTAATTTCTTAAGTAACTTTATGAAAGCCTGATTTTTAAATTTTTCCTTAATTTGTTTAATTCTTTACTTATTAGTCTTGAAATACCAAAACATCTATATATTTAAAAAAGTAAGCCAAATGTTTCAGCAAATTCGGGAAAGAGTTGTACTGCACCGATTAATATAATTTGTTTTAAATGATCGTCTGTTGACCGAGACCTTTCAACACTATTTTTTGTATTGTAAATTTATACAGGTTATTTCAAAAAATCGGGTTACTGATCAATCATGATCTTGCTCAAGCTGCTTGACGTAAAAAGCTGTATTTTGGCACTCAGGTTGATAGTCACATGTAGAGGTTCGATAAGAAGGGATTTTTCAAAATACAAATTTCAAGGGGGCGAAACCGCCCCTTAAATATCAAAAAATGTTTTGTTTAAAAAATAGTTGGTTTTGTGGAAAAACGCTTAAACTCCTGTATTTTATTTGAATATTTTCCATATTTTAAAATTTCTTAAGGGTGTTTCAAAAAATCGGGTCACTGATTAATCACGATTCTGCTCAAACCGCTTGACGTAAGAAGCTGAACTTTGGCTTACAGGTTGATGGTAAGATGTGAAAGTTCCATAAGAAGGAATTTTCGAAAAATTGAATTTTAAGGGAATGAAACTGCCCCTTCAATATTACAATATTTTTTATTAAAAAATGGTTAGTTTTTCAAAAAAAAAAACGGTTGAACAGGTATATTTTAATTTATTTTTCCTATATTTTTTAAAATGTATACAGGGTTTTGCAATAAATCGGAAAAAATTTGGAAAAAATCTCCCATGCCCCTGTTGACAAAAATTGAAAGAAAATGCAACCAAAGACGTGGTTTATTAAGATTTATTTTTAAATATGGCGATATAAGTACCTCTTTATATCCCTTTGTTTATCCCCATACGCGAACCACGTCTCGGGTACTCTATAGTTCATAATTTATACTCTTAAGCATCAAAAGATATCGATTTTTAGTCGAATCTGCACAACAACAACTATCATCTCTAATTTTTAAATGTCGGATTAAGATCCATAATTTCTACTATTAAATGTATCGATATGTCTATATACAAGGTAGACGCTTCAAATTTAGCATACATATGTTATTGATCATAGTCAATATTATGATTATATTGTCAATGTTGCCAAGTTTACCAATTTTACAGAAAATAAGTAAACTATTTTTTTAATGTCACCCCATTATTACCATAACCCTTATCGACTTTACTATGATCTTGAATTATCAAGTTTCCATTTCACTTGGTTTTCAAGGTACAAAAACACAGTATTTTTTACTTAAAGTACCGGAACAGAAAAATAATTCAGTACCTACTGTTCTTAGGTACACCGAACATGTATACAAGGTTTACTAATAATCTCTGGTTGAAAAATAATACTGGCAATGTTGTCAAGTTTCCCAGTGTTGCAGAAATTGAAAAGAAAGGTTATTAAGTTTGGTATAGATTTTTAGTATGTCTCAAATAAGTTAAAGAAAAGATTGGAAAACGCATCTTACATAAGTACGTTCATGTACTTAGTAATAGAAATAACATTAAAATAAAAGTAGATTTTGAACGTTTAACACGCAACAGAAATAACGTTAATTATTATGGTCCACTATTCTTTAATTCACTTCCCGGGACTCTCAGCGTCAACGTCTTTCTGTCAAAAAACTATGATATTTGTTTTTTTGTGGTGTCTATCTATATATATATATATATATATATATATATATATATATATATATATATATATATATACATATACATGTTTTATTATTTTTATTAATTAAATTTATAAATGTATGTGTAGATATTTATATTCGTGATCACTTTGACATATGCAAACAATATCGGTATTATAATGTATAAAATATATAATTTGAATTTGAAAAATATATGGCAACACAGCTTTTTCGTACAAGTTATCGTAATGTTCACATCGATGCTTGAAAGGAAAAAGATCATAAGCGACGATTTACTAATTTCAGAGCAGGACGATTTTAAGAATTTTTTTTTCTAAATAATTCGTAACTTTTTATCTTATTCGTAAATTTATCAACTGCAAGCGGAATATTGGGTTTCGGGCATTTCTTTTCATACTCCTTAGTTCCAATATTTATTAATTCCATTTAATGCCGAGATAATGTCGGTTAAGCAAATTAGTCTTTAAAACAAGTGCAACTATAAAGACTTAAATCCAATAACTAAGAAAATACGAATCGATGTAAAACGTCTTAACCATTAATAAGACCTGGTATTATCAACAGGTTATATGACATAAGCGCCATGCAAAAAAACTGATAGCAGGAAACAATAATACTAGATAACCACCATAAGAAAAATTAAATATGTCTCATAAAAAATCAATGGTACACTTGCTTATTTGTTTAATAAAGTAAAATTTAAATAGGCTACATTAGTTTAATTTAAACTTAGTACAAAGTAACAAAAGATACAAAAACAACTACTTTGAATTCTGCAATTTTAAAACTAAAAGCTAAACTAAAAGCTAAACTAATAGTTAATAAATAAGATACACTTTTTATATTTAAGTTATGTCTTTATCCTCTATGTCTGTATCAGCCAATGTATCCTTTACGTTATTAGCATTAGGAATGTTCAAATATTCGTTATGAAAAAGGATAGGAATTACATTATTCGTGCATAATTGAATTAAGTCATTATGTTTCGCCTTTGATATGGGAATAGGAGATTTATAACAAACTGTCGGAGTTACTCTCACTTTTGACAGAGCTTCAATCTCAATGGATGGTGCCTCTTCATCCATAGAATTTTTAATTATTTTTTTTGCTAATTTTTCCTGAGAGATTTCCTTTAAAATACTTCTCTGATAGAGTGTCCCACTTATTAAAATCTTTATGGGTTAAATATTGCACTTTATATGGAGCAGGATTCTGTCTTGCTGTTTCGAAAACTGTGTACCACTGAGAAGGAGCCCAAATAGTAGAATGTTTTGTATTTCTCTTTATCACAGCGTGAACAGAATCCACGAGCATATATGTGTGGCCTGTGAGTAAAAAATTTATTCGGATGATTTCAATAAATTTACAGTTTTGTAGGGTTGAATGTATCATAGCTAGAATGGTTCGGTTCCTATTCTGCCCAGGGCAGCAGTCACAGTATAAGAGCAAACGAGTTACTGACTCGCGTTCGTCAACCATGCTAATATAGGTGTTTAAGATAGCTGCAATTTCATTTGCTCTACGTTTTCCATTGACTTCGTCCCAGTAGTAGCAAAATACATTACGAGTGCCACTCTCATAAAATGTAAGGTTATACCCCGAAAGTCATCGGTGATATCTGACCTCTCAAATCGAAGACATGTTACACACTTATTTTTTTTGGGTATATGAAATCCAATATTAAAGTTTTCGTTAAAAATATTCCTAAACACTCTTTCTCCAACAACCTCTATTCCTTGATTAATGTGGGTCTTTTTGTATATTTGATATAAATTAGATAAGTTTTTAAACTCTTGTGGGAAATATACACGATTTGAATGTTTTCGAGCATAGTGGGATGGAATTGCTGGAAGGGACTTTATGAAATTAATTACTGCAATCTTGGTGCTCTCTTTCGTTTTATTCGGTGGAATGTATCCTCTTTCGCAGAACCGAATGAGGAGTTAGTTATCGTATAGTAAATAAACTTTTGGGAAACATCTAATATATGACTTAAGAATTGCAAGCAAACTGGCCGTTTACCTTCACCTTCGTTTATAAAATACTTAAAAGTAAACTGTTTTTTTTTCTGATTCGGTAGATCTTTTCCTTTTAACTGGCAATTTTTTGCGTTAAATGTTCATAACTACTACTCGACGACAAATCAGATGCCCCTTCCCATAAATCAGTGTCGTCACTTCCGTAAACCTTTGCTAAGAAAGGTTCATCTTCAGACAAATAATCGATAT
Source organism: Kuschelorhynchus macadamiae (assembly GCA_030620095.1). Classification (NCBI taxonomy): domain Eukaryota; kingdom Metazoa; phylum Arthropoda; class Insecta; order Coleoptera; family Curculionidae; genus Kuschelorhynchus; species Kuschelorhynchus macadamiae. The sequence continues at coordinate 471,583 of JAUTXW010001311.1, forward strand.
ATGACATTTTTTTTGTTTCTTATTTCGAAGTGATGTTTTCTTAATAACTGTTGAAGAACCTGGAATGCTTTAACTAATAATGTTTGTTGCAGAGAGGATCGGGTCACTATTAGTTAGGAATACATTCTCATTAGCGGATTGATTTGTTAATAGTTTTGAATTTTCTCCGTGCGATTTTTCGTTATAAATGTTAAGTAAATTATTATTAGAGACAACTTTTAAAGAAACTTTTTTAACTTCGTATTAGTCGTGTTTGAATTAGGAGGATGCTTATCATGTTACGATCGTTATCGTGTAGTAAAAAAACGTACTCTATAGTTTTAGTAGGTACTTACTTAATCTTGGGTTTTTAAGATGTCTACAATCTAAATATCCTAAAAAAGATATGAAACAAATTGTTACGTTTTATCGCAAAACACAATATATTTATTTACGTCATTGTCAAATAGCATTATTTCCAGAGACTTGGTTAAATATGGATCTTTTTTAAGGTTGTTGGAAAAATATAATGGATAAAATTGAATGACAGGGGTGTAGTAATTTTAATAAAAACAATTTTGGAATTTTTTATAATTTTACCAACAAAATAAATTTCACTATATGCAAATTTTAATTACCTTATAGAATGCATTATTATTTTCTATGATAGGACTTTAACTGCGATTGTTATGGAAAATAACAAATAATAAATTCGCACTACAACAGAGTTAGATTCCTGCTAAGATTATTGTAAAATGCAAACTCAGGTTATTGCCAAAAATGTTTGTAAGGAGAATCTAATTTTTCGAAATGATCTTAATATTTTAGAAACTTAGACTTTTAGGAGCCAAATAAAGAATTATGGCAATAAGAAAAAGCATCTGAATATCCGAACCTTGTCAGCTTGGAAACGCTCACTGTACGGCGATAAAGTAGGTGAAAATGCCAAATATATCTGATCTAATCTAATCTAATCTACTATTATTTTAAAACCGCTTTTTTAATTCTTTTCCAGAAGAAATATATATATATATATATATATATATATATATATATATATATATATATATATATATATTTCATCCCCATCAAATTTTGCTTAAAAATTAAGGATTTGCCATGAATTCTGCACAAAATTAGGTGTTATATAGAACTGCCCTCTTAACATTTTGGTTCGAATCCAAGATAACAAAAAAAATTGGCGACCCATTAAAATATTTTAAAAATCAACCTGAAGAAAGTACTTATTAGCATTAAGTGCGATATAGAGCTAAACCCCCGTATTCACTAAAAAGCTTAATAGTTTTTGAAATCAAAGTTCATAAGTTTATAATAATTTACAAAAATTATGTGTTCCATTGTTGGATATGTCATCTTAAACCTATAATTGTCAAGTTAGACTTGGTTTAAATTTAAACCAATTTAGTGAATATGGCTAAAATTGTTCAAACTGTGTTACGAATTCAAGATGGTGGCACAAAATGGGGGTCAAATAAATATGTTTAAAAAAAAAAACAAAATAAAAAATATCATTTTATTCAATAGACTGCGGATTTTTTACAAGATTTACGTATGATATGGGGATAAAACGGTACGAATTCAACATGACAGAACAAAATAGCGGTCTACTAAAAATCAGTGAAAAATTAATTATTCAGTTTATTTTTAATTATGCGAAAAATCAAGCTTGCAATTCTCAACTCTATCAAATTCCGGAAATTTTGAGATCTTTTAAGAGAGTAGTTTCTCATTTCTTGGATCGTCTATTTTTAACTTGTACTCTCGTAATGCGTAAAGAAGTCTAGAGTCAACTGCATTATTAAAACAAGTGCACCCTAGGTTATATAAATTGCATACAGAGGTAAATATCAATTCAGCAAAACTGCAAGATATTACAAGTCATTAAAAATTATTCTTAGCTCCCTTTCAATATTATGGAGATTTTAACCCACTGCAGGCTGCATAGGCTTATGGCATTAGTTGCACGGAAGGCCTACAGGTTTAAAAAAACTTTCGTTATTTATTAAATGCATACAATTTAGCTGTTATAATATGTCGTGCTACTGCATTAGTTCTCCATGATTACGGTCTGAATAAGGTGTATATTTAGAGTTGAGAAGTTTTGTGCACTAGATTGTTTTTGCTCTATTATGAAAAATTGATTACGGCAAAGCCGCCTGGGTTACGAAATGCATTATTTAATAGATTTACGACGTACGCACCGAGACGACAGTTAAAACATTTTATTTCATATAATCGCACGTATGCGGCATTACTTTTTGGTTCTTAAATATTTTAACTAGATTTCGTGTTCACTTATAAAATATGCGTTTTATCTGAAAAGATATCGTTGTCGTTTTTCAGAGCGCTGCCGCACCATGTGTGCGTACATGCAGGGTGGTCCAAGTGCGTTTAATTCCAAGAACTCGGTTATTCTGGGAATTTGAAAAAAAATTATATTATTATAGAGCTACAACCTAAAATTATTTTCGGTTATACAGGGTTACATGTTTTTAATGGAACGTCCTGTATTTTATTTTCAGATTTCTCTCTTTTTGGTCATTTATTTAATTTAAGGTTTGTGGGGTCTATACAGAGTCATTCCAGATTTATGGCCACTTTTCGAAAATATCAGAGGAATATTTGACGCCCTGCATTATTTTAATGAGTTAGCATAAACTATTTTAGTATGGTAATAACTTCCATATGCGGTCTTCTTTCAACTGCCCTATTTTCTTCAGTATTCTTTAATAACGGTATACAGCAGGGGTGTTCAAACGGTCGATCGCGATCTACCAGTCGATCGCGAGTGCTTTTTGAGTAGATCTCGAGAAGAAACATTTTTTTAATAAGTAGGTACTTAACTAAACTACAAAAATTTATTACGTAATAAAATAACACTTTGTTAGCGGCAAAAGGCGGCTTTATCAAAGGAACGAGCGGTACCTGTCAAAGAAAAGCCGCGTTTTTTATTCTTGCCGCTTTTCTAGAAATTTCGAGCGGCGCGTATGATATCTTGTTTGAAAAAAGAACAAGCCATGTTTACAAGACCAGCCAAACAATCAAAAGCTGCTACGATCGCGTCATTTAAAATATCTCATATAATGGCACAAGAAACCATTCGAAGATGGATCGGTTGTGAAAAGTATGTACGTTCCAAATTATCACCGTTTTGTTCGACCGAAATATTTAAACGATTTTCAAAAAATACGCTAACATCTCTTAATGTGAACTGGGGAACCATCAGGCATAAACCATATTTGATCACGGACGTTAAGGGGGATTTGGTATAACACTGTTTTAAAATCTTCCCTCAAAAACTGGAGATATCGCGTCGTCGTTTGACGGGAACATTCGAGACTTTCGTTCACGCCGATATAAATGTTGCGCCTGCAGGAATTGGAGTCATTCTGAATTGCAACTTGAAGGCAATACTACGTCGATACAAAGTTTATTATTAAATAGTACAAAATGAGTACAGCGAAGAAATCTAAAACGTATCATTTTAATAACGATTGGGAGGAAGAATTTTTGTTTTGTATGGTGAAGGATAAGTGCACTTGTCTTATTTGTCGTGCGTCAGTTGCAATACCTAAGCGTGGTAACTTAGAGAGGCATCATAAAACGGTTCATAAAAACTATGAAAAGGATTTTCCGCCACAGAGTGAATTAAGAAAACGAAAAGTACGGGATTTGATATCTTGTTTGAAAAAAGAACAAGCCATGTTTACAAGACCAGCCAAACAATCAAAAGCTGCTACGATCGCGTCATTTAAAATATCTCATATAATGGCACAAGAAACCATTCGAAGATGGATCGGTTGTGAAGGAAGCATTTATTGAAGCGGGTGAGACTTTATTTGGAGATTTTAAAAATAAAACAGAAATCATGTCTGCTATTAGAGAACTTCAGTTATCTCGTCCGACTGTCACAAGGCGTATTGAAGTCATGAGTTAGGTCATGACAGACAAACTAAAACATGATATCATGGAACGTACATACTTTTCTTTACAGTTCGACGAATCCACCGATATGACAAACAGTGCCCAGCTGTGTATTTTTATTCGGATGGTATTCAATGACATGTTGGCTAAGGAAAAATTTTTGATAATCATTCCTCTGAAGAGGAAGACCCGTGGCGAAGATATATATGACGTTTTCTTCAATTTTGTAAAAAACTACAAGCTACCAATATATAAATTAGGGTGCAATTACAATGGAGCACCAGCAATGACTGGAAACAAAAACGGTTTTGTGGCATTGTGTCGAGCTAATGAAAATTTCCCTTCATTTTTTTCAATCCATTGCATTATACATCAACAAGTTTTGTGTTCAAAAGTTTTAAACAGGAGGAAATTATGGGAAATTATGGGCATTGCAACAAAAATTGTGAATTCCATCCGTGCACGTAGCTTGCAACGGATGCTCTTTAAGTTGCAGTTGCAAGATAGGGAGTCAACTGAACACATTGATTTAGTTCTTCACACGGACGTCAGGTGGTTGAGTCGCGGAAAATTCCTAGAAAGGTTTCAAGAATTATTGCCCGAAATAACAGCTTTTCTAGACGAAAGAGGTGATGACACTCAGATGTTGAAAAACGAAAAATGGCTGACTGATTTGGCATTTTTGACTGATATCACAATGCACTTAAAAACCATTAACTTGGAGTTTCAAGGTAAAGGAAAACTGTTATTGAGATGATTAGTGCAGTAAACGCATTCAAAAGTAAATTGCAACTTCTGATAGATCAACTGAAAAGAAAGGATCTGAAACATTTTCCGTCTTTGAAAGCAAGGATTTTACAGTTGAATTATGATACGTATGAGGCTGAATTATAAAATATTTTGGGACATTTCGAAATGCGTTTTTATGATTGTAGTAAATTGGCAAATGTAGCATCATTTTTGAGTTATCCTTTTTCATGTAAAAACATTGAGGAATTAGCTACTGAAATAGCAAGTCAGTTTAATATGAACTCATGTTCTGTTGAAAATGAGTTGGTGCAGATTATATCAGATATACATCTCAAAGCTACAGCATCTGATACAAATTTTTGGTGTTTTGTATCTGAAGATAAATATCCGAATCTAAGGCAAATCGCCCTTCAACTGAATGTTTGGGTCAACTTGCGAGTCTGCATTTTCTGAAATAAATATAATTAAGTCAAAATATCGCAATCGACTAACTGACGATCATATGTCATCATGCTTGCGATTAGCACTCAGTGGTTACGTACCATCTTATTAAAAGTATGCTGAAGACATGCCATGCTTCAACATCCAAAGTCACTCCTTAGTTAAGTTTAACACCATGTGTAATTCTTTTGTTTTGTAACAAGCAGTAAACTCGCAATTTTGAATAACTATGAGTTTTTTCATCGATATTGTAGAGAAGAAGAACCTAACCCAAACCTTGACTAAAATAATGTATATTGTGCGGAAAGCTAATATCTATATATGCTACTGTACACCCTACCTAGGTAGGTAGGTAGGTAGGTAGGGTGTAAGTATCGTGTATGTACTACAACCCTGCATCACACATACCTGCAGCCTCTCAGAGTCGATCGTAAGTAGTCTAAAAATATTGAGGTAGATCGCCAGCAGTTCAAGTTTGAGCACCCCTGGTATACAGGGTAAATAAAAATCCTGGATGCAAATTTTATCGATTAATTTAAATGGAAACCTCTGTATATTATTATATTTTCAGAATCTTCTTTGGTGATTTACCCAATATTTGTGGAGTCTATACAGAGTCGTTCAAGATTTATGGACACTCTTCGAAAATATTAGAGATGGACATCTCAATTTATTACAGCAAAATATTGCAAAGTGTTCATCTTTCAACATCTATTTTTTTATTTATACCAGCATGGGTGAGTCGCACAAATTTAAAACTTCAAAATATAAAATTTATCAATAGAGTGATCAAAAGATTTAAATTAATAATTTTACAAATACATATGATAGTATAATAATGATCTAGTAATGAAAACGAGGGGTATGATCGATATGATTTATGTGTTAGAAGCAAGTAAAAGGAACTGTTAGCGATAAGATTATATCACGAAAAGTATCCCGATAGATAAACACGAGAGGCGCTTTTGAAAGATCATGCAATGTTTTGATGAGATAGAAGAAGTAGAATACACGAAAACTGATCGAGCCAAACCTGTTTTAAACTAGTTTAAACAGCTAGAACAACTTAGCAACTAATTTAGACTAGCTGTTGAGTTGTCCACCCTAGAGTAAATAGAATGTAAAACTAAAAAAAATAACTATCAACAAATCGTATAAAACAGCAAAAACTACTTAATTAGATGTTCGAAATTATCACCGTTTTGTTCGACCGAAATATTTAAACGATTTTCAAAAAATACGCTAACATCTCTTAATGTAGTAAAATTAATATTATTAAATACAGTATTGGGATTCTTTCGTTCATATTTTCTTTTGTACCCGTTTAATAGACTAAGTTTTTAACAAAGTCCCAAAGAAAAAAGTTAATTTTTGAAGTCAGGGGATCTAGGCGGCCATGCAATCGGTACTCATCTTCCTATCCAGGATTCTTGAGATTGTTCGTTAAGAAATGCATGAATGTCAGCCGTATTGCGAACTGGGGAACCATCAGGCATAAACCATCAGGCATAAACCATATTTGATCACGGACGTTAAGGGGGATTTGGTATAACACTGTTTTAAAATCTTCCCTCAAAAACTGGAGATATCGCTATGCAGTAAGCTCTTCTTCAAAAAAATGCGGATTGATGACAAAACTTCCAACATTTCCACCCTAGGCGTTAAGAAACCAACTATTTTGACTAATGTGCGAACATAGTGAGTATTTTCAGTACCGTAGTAATGAAAATTATGTTTATTGACATTTCCATTTTTGTGGAATGTTGCATCGTCAGTAAATAACAAACAGTTAGTAAATCTTGGCTCTCTCTGAACTTGTTGTGCCAAGTGACAAAAATCTAGTCGTCTGTGATAGTCATTCTCATACAATTCTTGAAATAGTTGAATGTGGTATGGTAAAAACTTGTTTTTTTCTAGGATTCGTAGATCAGTGATTTTACATACATCTGATTCCCTTGCAATTCTTCTTAACCAATATGTGGGTCTTCTATAACTTTTACGTTTATCGCTCATTTCAAACAGGTTTGGCTCGGGCAGTTTTCGTGTATTTTACCGTCTCATCAAACCGTTGAATAAGCCTTTCAAAAGCGGTTCTGTGTAATTGGCCTTCTATTTGGATACTTTTCTCCTAATATATAAATCGTATTGATCATTTCTTATCTATTAAAATTCATCTTTGCACCTTACAATAAAAACTGTTCTTAGTTTTTAATACAAAAGTCCACCAGCACTATTCGATAATTTAAATTTGTATTTTTGACAGTTCAATTTCATTTGTAAAAATAAGGCCCACTAGAATTCTGTCACCCTGCAGAACAACAAATTCAAAGAGAGCCAAGATTTGCTGATTTTTTGTGTGGCCATAAATCTTGAACGATTCTGTATACAGTCCACAGAAGAATCTGAAAATATAATAATATGCAAGGCGTTCCATTTAAGTTAATCGAGAAAATTTGCATCCAGGATTTTAATTTAACCTGTATATGTTATTAAAGAATTCTAAAGGAAAATACCGCAGCTTTTTATACTGGAAGTTTTTATCGTCCTAAAATGATTTGTTAATGCAGAGTGTCCAATATACCTCTGATATTTTCGAAAAGTAGCCATAAATCTTGAATAACTTTATATACAGTGTCCCATTAGAATAAATAAACAAACTTATACCCAAATCTGTATAATCGAAAATAATTTTCGGCTGTAGTTCTCAGCAGTCCCTACCGTATAATTCTTTTTTAATTTCCGCAATAACAGAGCTATTGGATTTTAACGCACTGTTGGAGAACCCTGTATGTAGGAATTTGACAAAAATATAATTTAAATGTATTTGTAACGACCAGGGAACATTTATGTCGTGAGTGCTTATGGCTGCTAAATGTACTATATTCAATATATCACAAATTAATGACCATAATAGTTATTAATAACGAAGGGATATGACAGGAAATCGAATATTTGAACGAAGAAGTTGGTAGATATTTTTCATCGGTTTCTTTTAGTATTCGGAAAATTCTTGTCGACCGCTAATCAGTTCAACAATAATTTGTTTAAAACTGTTTGTTTAATACCTAAAGGTACCGTAAACTGAAGTTCGCCTTGCGATATTCCTTTTTTTAAACGACGCCATTTTCCTCCAATAAAACGCTTATAATAAACTGCGAAACACGAAAGAAAACCGGGCGGAGTCAATCGGTTTCGGAAGGTCTGCCAAGAAATCTATTTAAACCAGTGGTGTACCGTCGTTCTTTAAATAATATGGCACTCCTTTTTGACTATACTCACTTCAAATAATTAAAAAATGTAACTATGCTTAATCGAATTTTAAAATGATTTAATTTTGATTTTTCTTGGTCGATTTACCTATAAATATATTTTTTCTTGAGTTCTGTCATTAACGGTCCCCTGGCCACTGCCTACGTCCGCTATTATTGGATCACCCAGTATAGTGATACACGATTTACAAGTCCAGATTTTACGAGGGCAGCCAGCATCAGATCCAGTGAACGACATTTATCAAAATTTTAATTTATGCAGTTCGACTTTGGGCTACTCGGGTATGCCAAAAATGGCCGTCTTCTTCTATGCATTAAGGAGCATACGGCTTTACTCAGGTTAATTACATATGCACGCCACTGGTAGAAATTTCAACAAATGATTGTTAATAAAAAATGCCCTTTTATGCATAAAAGACGTGTATCAAATTTCACACATTAGGATTTTAAAAAAATGTTTTTTTAAAACTCTGTATCTCCAAAGTTAAGACTTTTAGGTTCATATTAAACTTTTTTCTTAAAACGGTCCAAGAATCACCCCCCTTTAACATTAGGGCGCTATTAGGAAACGCCCTGTATAGTACTTCACAATGACGCCCCCTGTACAAAGTAATATGACAGACGGAGACAAACGGTCACTTTTGGCATACCCGAATAGCCCAAAGTCGAACTGCATAAGTTAAAATTTTGATAAAACTTGTTCACTGGAATCAGTGCTGGCTCCCCTACTATAACTACATTGATGTGTTAAAACCCTTTATTGACAGCTATTTCATGAACAATTTTACAAAATATATAAAAAAAAACTAAGCCATTTTTGAGGTTGACGGCTGTGATTCTAATGGTTCGATTCCTTCTAAATCGTTGTCTTCCTCTGAAAATTATGAGGTTTCGTCGTCACTACTTGAAGTGTGATAAGTAACTCATCAATAACCGTTTCAATTTTGCCCACTACTTTCCAGTATTTATCTTCAATAGAACGAACATGTTTAACATACGATTTCCAATTTTCAAAGTTCACCGGTGTTGCGCTCTCGAATATATTTTTTTATTCCTGCCCATGCAAGTTCAATAGAGTTGAGGTCGCACATGTATGAAGGCAGCCTTAAAGGTGTATGACCGAGTTTACGTAAAAGACCGTCAATTTTATACTTTTTTCTCTGGGCTAGTTGGCTGATATTACTTCATATAATTGATATTTTCTCCATGTTGGATCACATACAAGATTGTTCGATTTAAGCCACGATATCATATGAGCTTCTGTAGAGTATTTAGCACTTTTCCTTCTACGTGAGAATGATAAGAAGCATTATCCATTACGACGACTGATTTGGGAGGAATGTTAGGTAGAAGCTTCTCGAGCAAACACTTTTCAAAATTATCTCTCTTCATCTGTCCGTGATAGTCTCCAGTTGTTAGTCCCGAGAGAAAAACCAAAGCAGCACCTTGAACAAATCCGGCTTCTAAGCAGCATGAACTATAATAAAGCGACTACTAGAGCGTATTCCCTGAACAACACCTGTAACACTTTCACTTTGCCAGCATTTGTTCACTGTCATGTCATTATCTACCCAGGTTTCGTCTAGATACACAATATTGCGTCCTTCTTGCTTATATTGCCTTACAGTTGATAGATATTTCATCCGCCAGTGAAAAATATTTGGTCATTCAACGAGTAATGTTCGTTTATTTTGGCACTTGCGCCAAACAAAACCGTTTGATCGTAAAAGTCGATTTAAGGTTTTATACCCGTACGGAAAATCTATTTTGTTCTTGGCAGCACGAAGTAGGGGTTTGCAGGTTGTCATCTCTCTCTCTCTCTCTCTTTCTCTCTCTCTCTTTGCGTATGCGTTATAAACAAAAGTGGGACAACCAATTGAAATACCCTGCGAAACAATACTACTAGATGAATCACATATCGATCACATACACGAAGTACAGATCAGTAGAGGCAACCAGGCTATAAGCTAACCTTTACAAACTCGCATTTCAGATAGTCCAAAGGAGAATAGAAAGATGCTGGGAATAACGATAGCAGACAAGGTTAAAAAGGTAGACCTACGCAGAAGAACGGGAGTAGAGAATATCATCCAACGAATTGCCTCGTCAAAATGGCGATGGGTCGTATGAATGATAGGCAAAGAAGATTCTTAATTGAAAACTGAGAGCGAACAAGCGAAAGAAAGGAAGACCACCGACAAGATGGACAGACGATCTCAAGCGAATACTGGTTAGCAACCGCTCAGGACCAGTAAACTCGACAAATATTAGAAATGGGCTATGTCCAACAGTGGACGCAAAGGACTGTGTAATAATAATCATCAATAGATAGGATAACTTCTCTGTTTTCTACATTTCTGATATTGCCTCTGTTTTGCGCATTGACATCTGGCAACTTGCCTCCATTTTATTAAAATCACCTGTGTGCCTTTGTGGGCCTTTTACCATGTTAATCCCTTGGGCGTCCGAGATTTAACCGTTGGAGTGAGGGATCTTCAGAATACCGATAGTGACCTATGTTTACCGAAGATCAACGAGGTATCGGAGAGCGTTACAAGCATTTCTAAGTTATCGCGGAAACTTTCAAGTAAAAACTATGGGACCACCACAACACTTCTTTCAATACTCTGAAAAATGTATCCATCTTGGTTAAATCATCAGGCAGTAATCGGTGTACATAAGTTGTACATACTTAAAAAAATTCATAGGGTCGAATTGAGAAATTCCTCATTTTTTGGGAGCCGGTTAATAATTAATTAACTTACTAAAAGTAATTGCGCCAATATTAAATTCAATAATAAAAGCACCATAGAGGTGATTTCAACTTAATACAGAAATACCGCGAGATCACTCATTCAAAAAACACTTATGCCACCACATTTATACTTGGAGACATATTGCGAAGGTGTTTTGCATTGTCGACATGTTAAGGTTAACAATTTTAAGTTTTATTTTGACACACTGACAAATGTTTTACAAAAGCAACTACATATTTAAAAAAAATTCGGCTTAAGAGGGATTTCTACATGAAACGACAGAAAATATAGGTAAACACACAGCTGTATTTTTTGTGATGAAACGTACAATTTTAAATAAAAGCGAAGAAAAGAGTGAATTTTTGAAATTAAATACTTAATTCTATAGCAACATGTAGATCAATTTTTGCTTTTCCTATTTTGCCTATGCAATGAGAAATTTCAAAAATATAAATTAATAACTCACTTCCGTCTAATTTTAATTTATATAATCCCAAGACAAAAAAAAAGTTTCTATTAAGACTAAAACTAATTATACATGTTATTATTGTAAATCTTTCTACTCTCTCAATGTAAGCCTTACAAATACAATTAGGTAATTGAAACCGCATTATTAGGAGTTTGTGTAATTTTCCTAGCAAGCACGCTTGGCAACGAGACGCAAATTTGTTTCGTCTCGTGTTTCAGAATTGACTTGTTTACATACTTCAGATTTTAATTAAACAGGGTACTGAACGAGATATTGTTTAAAATACCCCATTCCTTTACATTGCCTGAGACTGATGAATATTTATCTTCAAATTGAATTAATACTGTTACATCCGTTAATCATATTAGAATAAAAAATAGCTTTAATTAAAATACTTAAATATTTCGGTAAATATTTTATTAACTGCTTTAAGACAGAGTTAGTGCTTAATTTTTTTAAGTCTCATCTTCTAATGAAGGTTAAATCAAACTGCGGAATGCGCTTCTTTATCTTAAACTGTTCTCGTTTTTTCCTTAGCCCCGAGTCCTGTTCATTGTCGAGTGTAGTAATGAAATCAGACATCAATTTCTTCCTGCCTCCTCTCTCGCCTTTTTTCCCTTGGATTACTACTTACCAACAGCGGTCATGTCATAGTACGGACCGGAGATGAGCAGTTTTACATATATTTATTATATGTAATAGTCCTCGTTGTCATTCCATTATTTTCAATATTCCTTCATTTGAGACCTAATCCCTGCAGGGTACCCTTAACATCCCAACTAGCACTAAAGTAACTACAACTGTTTTCACTACTACTCTTTAAGAGTTTTTACGTATTTATTACTAATAACCCTAATATATATCAACAAACCCTTTAGGTTACACGTTTTTAAGTATTATATATGAAGAGTGTAACTTCTAAAGAGTCTAAGTGCCAAAACTATCAAATAGAGATATTAATAAAAAACTGATTTTTGTTTTATTAAAACAAAACCATTTCATTTTTACTTTAATCGTAAGCTAACAATACTTCGTATCACAAATTAGAAAGCCAAAACATTGTAACAGCATACAAAATCAAAAAACATTTTCTAAAATTTGTAAATGTTCTAAGTTTCATTTTTAATACAATATAAAACAGTCTTAGTGCCAATGTCAAAACATAGAAAATGAACCGACATAAACGAAAAATATATAAAAAGTAATATTAATATGGTCAAATAAACAATGAAAAAACAATAAGTAAGTATAAAACCTATTAAAAAACTAAAAATATTATCCTGCATTTCATTACAATAAAAATTAGAACATAAAAAGGTAACCACTAGTGTTCTTCGTTTTCATAAAATTGACGACATGTTAAATGAATATAATCCAGCATAGACTTCAAATTGCCGAGTTTTGCTGCACTAATCCGAGATTTACACTCCAGTTGGAAAGGTTTCTCTAAACGAAAATTTGAAAGTAGTTTACCTTTTTCAAGTACGTTGCATGTTTCCCATGAAGCCACGCCACTAAAACTTTTCCGTTTTGTTACCCGAAATGGATTTACTTTTGAAACGCGCCACCAGGAAGTTTGGGAGATATTGAGTTATGAAGTGTTTATGTATTGATCAGCAAATGCATGGAGATCTTTAAAGTCATTATCTTGCATTTGATAACTCTGAACGGATTTTTGTAACAACTCTCCTTTATCATTTTCTCAATGTTAGCCGGAACGTATAATTTACTTAGTCTTTTGCGCTTCTCAATATTTGCAAAGTCTCTGTCACATGGGAGGTATGTATGTCCAAATACTAAGAACTTCTGTTCTATTTGGGCAAATTTTCCAGTTGCAACGAGATAGATGAGCGTTATGCAAACATTTTTATAGCACTTAGCGTGTTTACAGAATCATTGGCGATGGCACATAGACCCTTTTAAAGTTCACAGCTTGAAAAAGAAAAAACTGGCACTTACACCCTCTAGAAGTTAGACTCTTCATATGTATTTGTTACTGCGAGTAATGCTTTATAGTAATTTTCCATGTAAAGTAATTATATAATAACTACTGCCAAGCAACTACTTTCTTTTCCGTTACATAATAGTAATTATTCAAAGTTACTGTTTCTAATCTGTTTACTAAATTACAACTTTAATGTATCAGTACCTTCATGAACTTTGCAGAGACTACTTCATTACGTTCAAATGTACTCCTATAACGTATTACTATAAAGTAAAACGAGTCGTTGCAGAGTAGAAAAAGTTATCGTCTACTGCTACTCTAGACTACTATTACCAGTCGTTATTCTTCTGTTGCAACTTAGAAGTAAGAATTACAGTAATTATTTACTAGAAGTCAACTATTACTTCTTGTACTTAAGGTTCCGGAGATAGTGGGCGCTGGTACGAGATTCGGTCGGTGATTTCATAAGGGCAGTGGCAACCATAGAGACCCTTTTAAAGTTCACAGCTTGAAAAAGAAAAAACTGGCACTTACACCCTCTAGAAGTTAGACTCTTCATATGTATTTATTACTGCGAGTAATGCTTTATAGTAATTTTCCATGTAAAGTAATTATATAATAACTACTGCCAAGCAACTACTTTCTTTTCCGTTACATAATAGTAATTATTCAAAGTTACTGTTTCTAATCTGTTTACTAAATTACAACTTTAATGTATCAGTACCTTCTTGAACTTTGCAGAGACTACTTCATTACGTTCAAATGTACTCATATAACGTATTACCATAAAGTAAAACGAGTCGTTGCAGAGTAGAAAAAGTTATCGTCTACTGCTACTCTAGACTACTATTACCAGTCGTTATTCTTCTGTTGCAACTTAGAAGTAAGAATTACAGTAATTATTTACTAGAAGTCAACTATTACTTCTTGTACTTAAGGTTCCGGAGATAGTGGGCGCTGGTACGAGATTCGGTCGGTGATTTTATAAGGACAGTGGCAACCATAGAGTAACCAATTTTTGATTGGTTCGGCCATATTGCTGCTAAAATGGTTTTGTTTACTTTTCGCCTACGTGGTTGTCTTATGAGGTTTGTTGTTTTAGTGTGTCATTTTGTTAGTCTTTGTGATTATTATAATGAATATTGATTCACACAAGAAGTTCTTAGCCATTGGCCATATGGAAAAATGTATTTAAGCCTGGTCACCTGTTTTTTTGCTTGTAATTATAAAGTGTTTGTGATGAATGTGTAAATGACTATAAACGTAACTGTCTTAAGTTTAAGTTTACTCCAAGAAAAGTTATTAAATAGTGCACATTATTATATTTTGGTTTTATTTTGCTGTAAAAGACAATATTTTTTCGTGTCTTAGTGTATGTTTTAGTTCATTCAGCACCTCAATTTAAGGTAGAAGCTCTCTAAGATTAGCATAAATCAAACTTTATTTTGGAGGCTTTCTTCAGTACATATTACATTACTAAATTCACTTGGCAGACAACTCATTAATCGCTTGCACAAACATTGTTATTTGTTAAAAATCTAAATGGAAAACATTAACATAACCCTACATTTACAACTGACGCTGACAGAAGTTGTCAATATAAAAGTAAATTAATTTAGTCATACTTTGCGAAAAACATGGGTGCCCGCCCCCATTTAAACCTTTAGAAATTTTGCAACAATTTGGCGAGTGGGCTTTTATTGTTGCCACTATCCTTCTCAAGTCATTTTAATTAGGTCTACAGCTATTAATTAGTTGTTAGTGTTTGTGTTGTGTTATCGTCTACGAGTAACAAGTTAAAATGGTTCACAATGGCTTCACATACCATAAAAAAAAGTAGCTTTCGTCACTCAGCCATATTTTATAGAAAATTACAAATATTCCAACTTAATTATGTCATACCTGAACCAGATGATGATAGATGGCAGAATTATAGTGGTGACCGCAACTTTCACATGTTACGATACAACGCATTAAATTTTAAAGACTTTGCGGAATGTTCCCAAATCGTAAATGCTTGGTAATAGTATACAGAATAGGTTTAATAAAAACTTTGTAGATAACTTTATTCGTACCACCTTAGTGTTCAAGACTTCATTGTAATTAAGTATAACTGACAGTTGCGTATTTAAAGAATCGAAAACTATAAAAGCGTATGGGAGCAGTCGTAGTCACTTGATGTTAAGTAATTTTCTCAGTAAAGAAATGAAGCGAAACTAAAAGTAAAAGTCCAATAGAACGCCAGTCTTTATTTTCATCTCCTCTATAAATATTTAGCTATAATGTTTGTTTTTGTGAGTATAAAGATTAAAAATGAATACAAATTAAACATTACGTTAAAAAAAGAATCACTCTTTATAAGATATTAAATGATAATTACTATTTCAACCAAAGTCCAAAATTATATTTTCGAGATTTAAATTGGCCAATATATTTGACCAAAATGTATTCAAAATTAACGAATTTTAAACGACTATCATCTGCATGTTTACCAGAGAAATTGCCTTCGTTTTAATTTTAAGCCCTTAGCATAGCCGGAAAACTAAGTGAAACGCATGTATTCTACCACAAATACCAGTAAGGTATTCTATACGCTCTACACCACATTACCAATTTGAGTGTTTGTAGTCGCCATAACTGTTTTGTTTGTATTAAAATGACCCTTAGATATTTTTAAAACGGATTAAATAAAGACAGAAATAAGAAAGTGACGAATAGAGTGAATTATTACTATTCGGCTACTTAAATCGAACTACACAATTCCGTACTATCTACGTAATAGTCAAAGTCACAGATACATGTTATTCACGTTAGTTATAGTTACCCTACAATTGTTCCCCATTTTGGTAATGACTACGTAGTCTCAGCTTAAACAAAACATGACGGTACCAAGTTCCCGTTACTTCAATGAAAATACTTGTGATAACAATGATGTATTCATGACTAAAAGTGCTAGTTGGGATTCATCGGTTTCCGATTTATATAATAAGATCGACCAGACGAAACAATTTATTAGTATTCGCGGAAGATTCAGGTTTAAATTTCGATCCGACAGTAGTTGTATCAAGTACAAAAACCTTTTTTTTGTCATTTCTATTCATTACTTTGTCGGGGTTTATGTTATGTTCAATCCGACATCTTAGATATTTGAAATCTTATACTTTCCCACTAATTTGGATATCTATAGAGATGTTTTGGTTTTTGCTCATAATCATAGTCTTTTTTACGTAAGTAACTAAGCGATACAGTCCGTCATCTATCTGCCACGAAACCGGTATTTAAAACAGACGACCTAAAAGTTTTATTTTAATATTTTGATCAGATGTAGCTGTTAGTTGATGGAAATGTATTTTTCTTAACTAAAAAAATACAAAAAAAAAATGTTTTAATTTCCGCTCAGTTTAATTCAAAACACTTTGACTACTTTAGATAAAAAAATCTTAAATGAAAGACTAACCTAAACCATACATAAAAGCTTGAAACCTTTCTTCAAATTGTTGTCTTGTATAGTCTATAATATACAGTGAGGACGAAAAGGTTGTAATAAATTCATTTAAAAACCGGGTATTATTTTCGCGAGAATCATAATCTACATACGTCTAAATTAAGTTGTATAAAAAATCAATTTTATTAAAAAAAGGCTTAACTTTAAATAATTAATGTGTAGATTTCAAAATTGTATAATTTTAATACCTCCCGATAATATCCTAGGCGATCTTCAAATTCTTGCAAAACATTGTGCACTACTTGAGCTTCTATCTATCTAATTTCCTGTCTTATTTGATCTTTAAAGTCATCAATATTGTTGGGGCTGTTAAGACACTAGGGAAAACAGTAGCTAAATATGCACGAACGTAAAAAATGTAACAGGAAACAATGTTATTAATGTTAACGCTTTCACTAGATTTGAGTTCGTTTAATTCTTAATATGAACTGCATTGGGATATGAAGGGTACCTAGTGCTAATTTTGCAACTTTTAAGTAAAAAAAATATTTAAGAAGGGGCAAAAAATAGGTGATATCTAAACAAAATCCTAAGAATATGTAGTGAAAAATTGATAAAAAATAATTTAATGTTTGTTTAATCGCGAAATAGTAATATGAAGAAATAAAAGCTCCATTTGTACCAATTTCCATTGTTATGCTTTGCTGGTCACACGAGTTTCAAGAGTTTGACCAACATTTTTTTGTGCCTTCTTGAATTTTATTTTATATAAAAGATGCAAATTTTAGCACTATGTATCCCTAATATCCGAACGCAGTTTATATTAAGAATTAAAGAAACTCAAATCAATTGAAAGCGTTAACATTGATAACATTATTACCTGTTACATATTTTATGTAATTTTGACGTTGATTGACTGTCGAAAGTAAACATTTGTTATAATTTTTTTTTAACTGTGAAATGGTACTATTAAGTGAAAGGGAACGCATAAAAATATTAATGATGATTGACTATGCAGAATTGTTTAACAATAAATACCCAAACAGAGCGCCTATATCTCAACTGTAAGTAAAATTGAAAAAAAAATAAGAATCTGGGGCATGTGAGAGATAATTATGAAAACGGCCGGCCCAGTATCTCAGATGAGGTGCAGTTAAATGTGTTACTACAGTTGAAGAGAACCGCCATAAAGCTAGTCTCACTATTGCTACCAAAAACAATATTAGTAAAGGATCTATACTGAAATATTTACATACAAATAAATGGCATCCTTATACAGTTCAATTAGTTCACGAACTTAATGGGGACAACCCTGATAGGAGAATGCAATTTTGTGACATAATAATGGACAGATGTGTCAACGACCCTCAATTTGCACGAAGAATTTTGTTTTCGGATGAAGCAACGTTTTGCCTAAACAGAATTGTGAATAGACAAAATTGTCGATAACTGGATAATGAATTGCTACCCACAAAAAGTAAATGTATGGGCTGAGATTATTGGATACAGAATTTTGGTCCCTTTTTGTTCGTACAGACTTTAACTGGAGAAAAATATCTTAAATTTTTAACATTCCATGATACCTGCGCTTGCTGTATTATATCCAAATCCAGTAGATCTTGATATTCCCAACGATACTTTATGGTATCAACAGGATGAACTACCCGCCCATTACACTCGCCGGTTCGTGAATATTTAGATACTGTTTCTCTGGAAGGTGGATTAGTAGACGGGATCCGATAGAATAGACTGCCATATAGATATATTATCTGTGGGGTTACCTAAAATCTACAGTGTATGTCAACAGACCCAACAATATTGGTGACCTTATTTTTTGTACAAATTAATTTAGACATATGTATGTAGATTATGATACATGAAATAGGATCAAAAATTCCGAAAAAAATAAAAAACGGGACATTAAATTAAAAAAAAAAGGTTGGTTCACCTTGTATATATGAAATTATAATTAAAAAACGGTAACTAAAATTAAAAATTGACGAGTCTGAACGTTTTTTCGAGAAAAAAATACATGTTTCTTAAATGAATTTATTCCAACCTTCTCGTTCTCACTGTATAATTGGTATATTTCTATAAACTAATAAAGGTTTAAAATGTAAATATAGTTTTTTGAGTTCTGCATTTAACATTTCTAATCAAAACAATTGTATCTTAATTAAATGTTTAGTGCAACTTGACCTATCATTTTGCTTTCTATAACTAATGTGCTTTATGATTAATTTCAAATACATTAAAATTTAATGGATATATTATACCACTCTCTTTTGATATTACACGCACCAAAAACCGTTCATGTTAACTATGATTAATTTATTTCTGGTCAGAATAGAAGTAACCAGAATTATAAGTAATGTGTAAAAAAATCAAAAAGGTGCGAAATATTTACTAGCATGAAAAATCAATTAAGGGCTTAAACTAGTGTCTTGTCACACGTCAAGTAATATACTTAATTAATTACTGTAATAGTGGAGTTCTGGTCAGCCAGCGCGCGCTAGACTTTACCGGTTGCTCTGTGGTGTCGGAGAGATCTGTCCGCTGGAAATACACACAAATATCTTTATAAGAGGAGGTTCATATTATATTGCAAGTTACAACAAAGCGGCTCTTAAGGCCAGCGGAAAGTCCAGTACGTGTGCCCAGAGATGCAGCGATATATTGAGTTAGCAAAACTAAGGTGATGAGATTAAAATAAGTCACCGGGCATAGTAGTTTCGAGGGCAACGAGAAAGCAGATGAGTTTGCCAGAAGCGGATTGACTCTCTTTCAATTCTCGGGTCCAGAACTCTGCCTGGGTATAAGTAAACAATACTGCTCGCAGGTCTCGAATAGATGTATGTAATATAATATCAAAGTATAGCTGAAAATATTGTACAATAATAAAAATATGGTCAACATTTTCGTGGGTTATAATTTCAACCAAAAAAAAAAGAAAAGCACTCACCACACCAGCTTTAAAACGTAATGTGATTTTTGTTTCAGTTCAAATTTACAGGATTTGTACTCTTCCACTTTTTAGTTTCGTAGTCGGTTACCACGCTAAGTTAGATAACGTTTATAATATTGACCAGTACCACATTTGTATAGAAATCGCCCATTTTAATTTGATTTTTACATCTAACTGCCAAAAGCGTTCGGTAGATGATGCTATAGATATCATACTTTAGAATTCTATTTTGTGCATTAAACAGAACACTGTATTACCATTGAGTTGAACTGAATAGTACATATTACTTATTGGGATTTCTGTTAATTTGTTGTAATTTGCTACTTAAAATATGGCGAAGAGTCTTGAATACTGCAGACATGCAAAAGAAATGCTACCCAATCCATCTGGATCTAAGGCTACTTAGTTGATGATAAGGAGTCGACAGGTGATTAGGAACTAAATGACGTTTTGACAGGACATTGTAAACTTTACAAACGCATGCATTAGCATCAGTTTGGGTTAGCGGACAGTCTTTACTTCCTCAATTGTGGGGCACAAAGAGGATCCTTATTTTCTTGTTGGTCCCCGTGAAACGTGTCCCTCTCGAATGAAAAATTACATCACATCTTTAGAAAGATAGGAGGGTCCTAACACTGGAACCTGTGGTGGAAGATAGAACAAAATACAAGAGTTCTAACCACACTACACCACAAGTTGTTACGTTCTGAACGCGCGTTTCCGCTAACCAACTTAGCATGATAATCATATTCTAACCGAGACTATTTATAGGTAAATGTGGTCACACTTGGTTGCACTCGACTGCACCGTTGTCAAGCAAACAATAGAGGCGACTATAGGGAATAGGCCCTCTGTCTTTATTTAGTGCTTTCTTACCACATTTAACTATTTCTATACTCTCAAATGCATCCAATAATCTATTATTAGATACATTTTTAATCAACTTAAGATTATTTATTCCTATATGGTGATTGTTTTCCAAAGCATGTTGGGCTACGCTTGACTTTTCTGTTCTTCCGTATCTTAAATGTGCCATGTGTTCTTTAAAACGAATGTTTATGGAGCGTTTAGTTTGCCCAACGTATTTTAGATCGCAGTCATTACAGCTAATTTCGTAGATACCACTCCTCTCCCTCAAGTCGACTTTGTCTTTGGAGTTTCCAAGGAGATTTTATAAACTGTTCTCCGTTTTGTAGGCTACTCTAAAACCTACGTTTTTAAATACATTTTCTAGACCTCTCGTATATCTGGGATCATATGAGATTACTATGAATTTATCGGAAGCCTCAGGTGTTTGAAGAGTAGTGGCATCTTTTAACATTTTCTTATGCTTATGTCTATTTACTAATTTATGTACAAAATTATCATTATATATCCATTACTTTTAGCTATATTTTTAATCCGATTCATTTCATTGTTAAAACGTTCTTTACTTAATGGAAAATTAACTAACCTGTTTGTGTTGACGGCAATGAAATGAGTCGGATGTTATATACCTATCAGTATTAGTAAATTTCCTATAAGTACCAAATTCTAATTTATCGTTATTTCTAATAACTAACGTGTCGAGAAAAGGTAATTGCCCATTTTTCTCCTTTTCGTACGTAAAATTAATGGAAGGATATTTATTGTTTAATGTTTCTAAGAAAGTGTCCAAATTTTCTGTTTTAGTATCGAAAATAGCAAATATATCGTCTACGTATCTATACAACACCCCTGGGAAATACTTGAGTTCTTTTTTGAATTGGGTTTCTAATCTGCCTATAAACAAATTTGCAAGGAACGGAGATAAGCAATTGCCCATCGCAGTTCCCTCAAGTTGTTTGTAATATTTATTATTGAACTGAAAAAAATTTTGATTCATACATAATTTTATGAGAAGTAAATATTCATCAATAATTTCTTTCTTCAAATTATTGATTTCAAGTAGTTTCTTTAGGTACTCTAAAGCTGGTGGTATGGGTACACTAGGAAACAATTAGCTTACATCAAAAGATATTAAAATTTCACCTTCCTTTAAGTGAACATTCTTAATTTTATCTAAGAATTCTAACGAGTTAGTAACTTCAAAGTTATCATACGAGATATTTAATTTGCTGAATTCTTCTACTAAACTTTTTGATATATTGTACGTTGGTGATCCGACTCCGATCACTGTAGCAACGCTCGCTCGCACTAAAACGGAAATAAATCGCCGATGTAACTATCCTGTGTGGTTTACGACTCTTGGTGCATAATAACAACCTCATTATTATGGAATCTGCTTAAATCTGTCCAGCAGTTGTGTGACTTTGACAATTCGGGATTTTCATACATCGGGAGGGGGGGCGGGGATCCTTGTACCAGATGAATTTTGATTTTCGATCTAAAACAGAAAATTTGAACACTTTCTTAGAAACATTAAACAATAAATATCCTTCTATTAATTTTACGTGCGAAAAGGAGAACAATGGGCAATTACCTTTTCTCGACAGGTTAGTTATTAGAAATAACGATAAATTAGAATTTGATATTTATAGAAAATTTACTAGTACTGATAGGTATATAACATCCGACCCATTTCATTGCCGTCAACACAAAATGGCAGCATTCCATTTCTTAACTCACAGGTTAGTCAATTTTCCATTAAGTAAAGAACATTTTAACAATTAGTAATAGATATAAGAATAAGAAAATGTTAAAAGATGCCACTACTCTTCAAACACCTGAGGCTTCCGATAAATTCATAGTAATCTCATATGATCCGAGATATAAGAGAGGTCTAGAAAAAGTATTTAAAAACGTAGGTTTTATAGTAGCCTACAAAACGGAGAACAGTTTGAAAAAGCTCCTTGGAAACCCTAAAGACAAAGTCGACTTGAGGGAGAAGAGTGGCATCTACGAAATTAGCTGTAATGACTGCGATCTAAAATATGTTGGGCAAACTAAACGCTCCATAAACATTCGTTTTAAAGAACACATGGAACATTTAAGATACGGAAGAACCGAAAGTCAAGCGTTGCCCAACATGCTTTGGAAAACAATCACCAAATAGGAATGAATAATCTTAAGTTGATTAAAAATGTATCTAATAGTAGATTATTGGATGCATTTGAGAGTATAGAAATAGTTAAATGTGGTAAGAAAGCACTAAATAAAGACAGAGGGCCTATTCCCTATAGTCCTTTCTATTGTTTACTTGACAACGGTGCAGTCGGGTGCAATCAAGTGTGACCACATTTACCTATAAATAGTCTCGGTTAGGATAAGTTACTTTAGTTTATATCATCTGCTGATGATGGTAACTTGGTTAGCAAAACCCACGTCTAGAACGTAACAAGTTGTGGTGTAGTGTGGTTAGAACTCTTGTATTTTGATCAATGATAGTAGGGCCAACGTAAGATGATATTGCAGATATGTCAGGATAATTAAACGGGTTACAAGCAAAAATTATAACGATCCCCCCTCAGACATTATGTACACACTGTCGTGCACATAAAATTAATTTAGTTTTACAGGATACTTGTAAAAATATTATATATACAGAAGATTACCCAAAGTAAGCCTTTAAATCACGCCTTGGTCTTACTGTTGCAGAATCACGTAGCCAGCTTTTAGAGGTTTTTGAAGAAATAGTTGAGGTGGAGGATCTGAAAATGACAATATTTCTATACGTAAGGCAATTGAGCTGACAACTTTATTAAATGATTTTAATTTGCTTTTAATTTTTTTTAAGAGACAATTTACTTAAACAAATGTAATATTCAATATTATTTAGTAGTAATAGTAGTATAATAAAACTTCTTCAAAATTTAAAAACATTTTGCGGAAAAGAATTGGTGATGTTAGAAATATCAAAGCCTCCTGTAAAAGGACAAAGAAATGAAGAAATTGCAACAGATTTTTATAAAATAATATACTACGATATTATTGACCCAACAATTATGCAAAATAAAGACACGCTTTGCAGACTTCGAAAATTTAAACATTTTTGAGCTGCTAAATCCACCATTTTGACAATTTATTAGATTTCCCGAAATACTTGCTAGAAAATTTGTTTAAAAGTTATCCGTTTTTCCTTAACAAACAAAAGTTAGAAAATGCGCTTCAAGTACTTTATACGGATCCAACTGTTTTTGGCAAATGAGACAACCTTATTGGGTTGTAACATTTTATTTATGAAAATTCATTTCAAAGTATTTTTTATGTGTTTGTCCCTTTCAGCCACATCTGTTTCACATCACGGAGACTTCTCCTTCCTTAAGGAAATTAAAACATTTACTCGTACTAATACTACAAAATAGGAACGAATGTCAAATTTTTCACAAATATCAATAGAAAACATATTCTAAAAGACCTTCAAAACACGACAAAAGTGTATGATGCAGTGGCGGTTCGCGGGTGAAAAAATAAGTGAAGTGCAAATGAAGCAAGAAAATATCGCAATAATTTTTTTTCCAGATGTTTTTTATATGTAGAGGGGGTAGAATATTTTTTTATAACTTACCTACATTTTTTATACTAAATCAATTCTCCTATCCTTCATAGCAGCAAATTTATTTATAACATCCTCATAAAATGGATGAGTAGCCCTAATCTCCTCCAGAAATTCCTTTTGAACTGAAATATTGCCAAGCGAAGGAAGTCTTTAGATATTGTATTTCTTAAATAAGTTTTTACACATTTGAAGCAAGAAAAACTTCTTTTCACTGAAACACTTGTCGACGGTATTGTCAACATAAGGCAAAACAATTTATATGCTTAGGTAAAAATATATTTATTTTTATTAATTTTTTTCACTTGCTCTTGCAGCGATATATTCCAATTACTCTCAATGGCAAAAATAAGACCAAGCTCATTTTTAAGTCGTTGAGTTTTTGAAAATATTTCCTCATATAACTGTAACAAATTTTCAAACGGACCAGTCAGAAAATTTAAACCATATTCGGAAAATTTAGCAGAACCTGCCAAACATCAAAATGTAAGTTTTTCACAGTCTTGAAATCTTAGTGTCATTTCCATTAAAATACGGTCCAACGTTTCATAAAAAAAGGTTCTATACTTAGCCCTAATTTGTTCAGGTGAAAGCTTAGCAAGCTCACGTTTGTAATGATTTATTTTTGTAATAGAATTTGCTTTATCAAACATGGTATTAAAAAAATGTTCATTTCTTGTTTTACAGAGCGCCTCACTACAGCGTTTTATATTGGATATGCAAAAATTAATGTCAAACGATTTTTTTTGAAGAACGTCAAATAGTATGTCCGTGATCGAGAAAATGTCAATAAAGACTAATGCCAGAAACGTGAATTCAAAATCTTTCATCTCATCTAAAATTCCTTTCGCAAGACCGATTGATATTTCGTCAGATTTGTCACGGTTTGTAATAAATTCAAAGACGTCTTTTAATTTATTCCAGTTTTGAACAATCACATTTACCAACTTCGAATTTGAAGTTGTAACAACACCATAAATAAATACAACACAAAACAGTCAAGTTAACTGCAAAGAAACTCACCGGTTGCAACGAAATCCGCGACAATAAAAGTAAACAACCACCGCAAACTGAACGACACGTGGGTGTAGTGTACTGCGCCTGCAATTCACCGAGAGGGTTGTATGGCGCTGGGCTCGATGTCATCGGATACGCGTTGTCATGGCAACACAGTAGGAAAATCGTAAACTAAACATAGCACCTCCAGCAAAGTCAAAGCGGTTTGCGTTATGTTTGTTATAATAAAGTTCGATTCAAAGTTTTAAAAAGACATGCCGCCAACGGTCAAGTAAAATATTTATTCGAGATGTACAGTTTATTTTTTACCATTTAGGTGAATAAATGAATGTAAAACTAAAATTTTAAGAGATATATAATAAATATAGTTACATGTCTGCTTGTTTATTTTTCCTGCTGAAGTAGCACTTCACCTACTTCACCTGAATAGCCGCCACTGGTATGATGACGGTATTTATCCTTTTGCACATTAAAAAGCCGTTTAGAATTAAATTATAGAAAAGTTTGGCTAAGAAATCATTTAGTAGGTACAATGTAAATTTTAAAAATACATAAATTAATTTAAAGAGTTCTTAAAACCGATGATGATTTGCTAGCACGATTTCATACTTATCAGATGCTATATTGTCTTAGAGAAGGATTAATAAGTATCTGTTTCTAACAACTATTTGGGTCTATCCATACAGTATTTATATAAGTTGCAGCTAATAATTATTTCAGTTTCAAATTATACTCGATTAATTTGACTAGGAAGCAAGTCGATTACTACTGGCCAATCATAAAATCGTCCTTTTGTAATTAAGTAATATGAGGAAAAGGTATTAATGGCCTAAAGGGTCTTGGACATAATGTAACGGGCCTAATAACAATAGGCATCATAATAAAGTAATCTAGAAAATAAATGTCTCGAAATTATAGGGTTTTGGGCCATAAAACAACGATAAAATAACACAAACGACTTATTCAAATGCGTTTGACAAACGAAAACGCGAACACGCGTGTCTAAAGGAATGCGTATGCTTTCAGTTAAAATGTTATTTCTTACAAATAGCTTTTATACAGGAAAGGAAATAATAATACGGAGAAAAATCACTACGTGCCTTCATGTTAGCAAGACCATATTATATATATATATATATATATATATATATATGTATATAAATATATATATATATATATATATATATATATATATATATATATTATATTTATATATGTATATATATATATATATATATATATATATATATATATATATATATATATATATATATATATATATATATATATATATATATATATATATATATATATACATATAAGATAAGTTAAAAACCTAGCAATCCTAAAGATCATGTTTGTACATTTTGACAAACTCTTAAATTAAAGAGAATTTAAATTTAAAAGTTTTTACTTAAGTTTTAGGGAGTACCGAGTATTTTCTACAAACGGTTTTTTAATTTTCTCTCTAACTTTATTATTTTAAAAATACAGATGTTGATTTTACAGCCAAAGTTACCAACATCGGGTAACACATGAGACATGTAACAGGCTGCCACCTTTTTAGTAAGTTATATGGTACGCTAAGATTTCTATAAAAAACTAATTAAAAATTACTTCCGGTTTTACCGGAAGTGACCCCTACTTTTTTATTTTAAATAGAACCCTGTACATTCTTATTAATTAGTGTATTCGGCTTAAAATCAGCTTATCAACAATATATCACATAATAAGTAAAACTAAAAAGGTGGGAACCTGTTAGGTGTCTCTTGTGTTATCCGATGTTGGTAAATTTGGTTGTAAAATCAACACCTGTATTTGTTAAAATCATAAAGTTAGAGAAAAAATTAGAAAACCGTTTGGAGAAAATATTCACTACCACTTAAGACTTAAGTAAAAACTTTTAAATTTAAATTCTTCGTTATGCTACAGGGTGTTGAAATATACGTACATGATCTTTAGGATTGCTAGGTTTTTAACTAACCTTACCATATTTTTCACACCCTGTATACGTTCTGCGTAGTGCAGACCGTGCACATTATAAAAAATATAACTTAAGGGCCCTCTAGCAAGAAAAATTTACATCAAAAGGCTAATAAAAAGTTACAGCTTATTATGTAGTACAATTAAATTTTTTGACAAAAGAAAAATCATATCTCAAAAAACATTAAATTGTTTTTTACAATTTTACCAAGGATTACGCAAATCTAACAATGAGAAATTGTTTTTGTAGATTTTCAAAACAAATAAATGAAAAATTTGCAGAGTCTTGTTTAATTCCCTTTTTAGCTTAGGTAAGTTTAGCCTATATGTATCTCGTCTCGTTTTAAAAATATTTGAACTTAAATTTTACCAAAAAACGCAGGTGGACTGTTTCAAGTGGCCAGTAGTTTAGTCAAATGACGAGTAGAACTAGTGCCAATAGAAAAACACAAAACCATAACAGAGAAACAAAGTCACGAGATAGAGATTTGCGGCTCCCAAGAGAACATCTTCGCCGGATTTGATACTCTATTACCACGGAGCGGCATATAGTCATGTGACGAAACTCATAACCCCAGAGTAATTAAATCGAAAGTAGGAAAAGATCAACGCGGCTAGATTTAGTGTATAGGAAAAAAAGGTATATATATATATATATATATATATATATATATATATATATATATATATATATATATATATATAATCGCAAGTTAAGATTGTGGACATCGGTTCGAAATGACACCTTATCAACCAAATCGAAAGGTTTCTCAAACTTCGGGATTTTAATGAAAAAACCCGCAGAATGAATTTTACATTGGTTTGACTTATTAACCAGCCTGCGTCTCATGGTTTATAAGGTATCGGATTACTACTGTTCTGAGCTTTCTGAATGATCCTTGCGTCTAAAGCATTCAGTTTTGATTTATCTAAAAGCTTCTGTTATTCTATAGGAGCAATATTAACTATTAATATAGTTGATAAACATAAACATAAGTTGTATATATACAAACCTAGGATCCTTAAATCTTTTTTCCTTAAGCCTACAGACCCATTGAATTAAGGGAAGTTTTTGCGGAACTAAAGAATAAGAATGCTACGGCTGGAGTATAATATCGGTGATAACATTTTCGTAACTCCCTTATGAGATGTTAAATGTTTCGTGTGAGGCTATTAATGTTTCTTTTATATCAGGTATCTTTTCACCCTGCTTGAAACAGGTAACAATTACTTCTGTATTTACGGGCGGAGATTCTCGAACTCCGTCTAGTTACCGACCTATTGCTCCTTTACCCAATTTGGCAAAGATAGTCGAGAAACTAGTAAAAAACCGTATAGTGGTTTTTATGGAAAAACACAAAACACAACGTCACAGACAGTTTTGTTTTTAGTCCAAACAGGGTACAAGCGATACAATTTTTTCATTTTCAGAATCACTATACGTACGCTTTAATGACAGGGCATCTGCTGCTGCGGTCTTCTGCGTCTTGTCTAAGGCCTTCGATTGTGTCAATCACAACATAGTTTTTGACAAACTAGAAACGTATGAATTCAGAGGAAGAAACCTGGAGTGGTTTCAATCTTACTTCTCTGACAGGGTTCAGTGTGTCCTACTTGATGGTTGCGCTTTAGGGCAGAGGAAAGTCACGTGTGGAGTACCGCAGAGGTCAATTCTAGGTCCGATATTATTTATATTGTATATTAATGATTTGGTTAGTTTGGATGTAACAGGTAAATTTACCGTTTTTGACGATGATGACACTTTGTTCTAGCATAATAATGAGTCAAATGCAATGAATGATGCAATTGTCAGCGATCTGGAAAAGGTTAGACGGTGGTGTGATGCCAATTGTCTGTCTTTGAATGTTGATGAAACCTGGGTAACGTCACTTAACTGTCCATTAGATTTCGTGGTCCTTGAAAGGTATTAGGTTACCTACAGAATGATCCAAGCTGGCTTCTAGTTACTATGCACTAAGTCATAAGCAATCAACTTGACCTCATAACAGCGAGAAATGCGTACAGTATGCAACACGGATCTGAAGCCGAAAGGGCGAGGTTTGTCGATAATATACCGTTTCTATGGATATGTAGAGTTTTAGTCAATCACTAACCAGTAATGCACCGTTTTCATACATTCTTTTCATAGCCTCAGATTCGCTCTTCTGCTACAGAAAAGAGCATTGAGATACATGAGGTGTTAAAATTTGGGATTCATGCAGCCCATGGTTTTTGTTTTATAAAATATTGACATTGGCAAGTATTTTTATTCTGGAATCAGCATGACTTATGCATAAAAAATTTAAAAGTGAAAAATAAATTCATAAGTTCTGCTTCAGTACGTCCAACTCGTCGTTCTCATTCTATTGCATTGCCTATTCCAATTTCAGAGTGAACAATGTTCTTTTTTTTGAAGTTCCTTAATATTTTATTTCTATGTTTTGTGTTGCTTTTTAGCTACATTTGAGTGTTAAAAAAAAAAAAATATATATATATATATATATATATATATATATATATATATATATATATATATAAACTATCACTATCGAAACTAAAAATCAAAACCGAATAAGCTTTCTGGACCTCACCCTACATCACCACTCCAACAAAATTAGATCAGAATGGTATACCAAGGAACCTTGGTCATCACGCTTGCCGATCGTGCCATAAGGTTGTCCGACCCTGAGTACCGTGAAAATGCGATTAAGAAAGCAAAAATTGCACTAAAACAGAATAACTATCCCGACATATTAATTAATAAAATTTTTAAAAATCGAATATATATTTTCTACAACCAAACAAATAATAATAGAAAAAATAATAACAACAAAACTAATACTTTTCTTACTTTACCATACATTCCGGGCTTATCTGAAAACATTAAAAACATTTTTAAGCCATACAACATTACCGTAGCTCACAAAGCACACAATTTACTAAAAACAAATTTCTCCAAAATCAAATCAGAAATTCCAAAAGATAAAAAATCACACGTAATCTACGAAATCCCATGTAAAGATTGCAATAGTGTGTATGTTGGACAAACAAGCCAATACATTAAAAACCGAATTAACGGCCATAAATATGACAAAAAAAATAAAACAGCCCTCACCAATCGTGCTCTCGAGGAGAAACATAGTTTTGATTTCAATGCAGTAAAAATATTAAAGACAGAAAGTCACAATAAAAGACGTGAAATTTTGGAAATGATTGAAATACAAAAAAGACCCCATTGCATAAACTCCAAAACCGACACAACACAACTCAGTAAAATTTACAATAATATTATAAAATAATACACCTATAATGGCAACTGCATAACAACAATAGTCCGCATTTAAATTCCAAAACAAAAAGAAAAAATAGTATCTTAAGTTTTTACAGACATAGACCTAATCTCATCGTCCATACACCAAACCATTCGTCAGTATTGTTCGTATATTGCTTGTATGTGTTCTTAAAATTTCGACAAATGTAAATGTATATACAGCATGTCAACTTTTTAAATGTAAATGTTCGTCGCTGAGTGTTTGTTCTTAATTTATTGACATATACAGGATGTTATCCATGAAACCTTCCAATTACGTAAGTTAAATATTTTATTAATCTTGTAAAACAAAAATTTTTTTTGAATCGTTCCCTTTTGTAGTGTTTCTGATGAAGGTCAACGTTCGACCGAAACGTCAAAGTTATGAAAAAAATATAACAGAAATTTAGTATATTCATGTGCCTTATTCCCAAGAAACCACTTAATTCACTATATATATATATATATATATATATATATATATATATATATATATATATATATATATATATATATATATATATATATATATATATATATATATATATATATATATATATATATATATATATATATATATATATATATATATATATATATATATATATATATATATATATATATATATATATATATATATATATATATATATATATATATATATATATATATATATATATATATATATATATATATATATATATATATATATATATATTATATATATATACGAGGGCCTTTCAACAAAGGCTAGAACTAGTAACATCAAAACTTTATTTATTAATCTTAAACAACAATACTTTTATCACGAGCTTTATAGCCCCCCTGTAATGCAATACCTTATCCCAACGGTGCTGCCATTCTTCAAAGACATGGCGGACGTCATTCTTTGGGAGTTTCTTTAAAACCGCCTTTAAAAAGCCTTAACAGCATCCAATTCTGTCTGAAATGGTCGTTCTTTGAGGCCTTTTTTTGCTTAAGGAAACAGATAGAAGTCGCATGGGGCTATATGAGGACTATATGGAGGATGCGGTACGGGCCCGATATTTTTAGTATTCAAAAACTCTGTCACTATATTCACTACGTGAGGGCGAGCGTTATCCAATCAGCTCAGGTCGTTTTTTGGGGATGTGATCCTTCATCAACTGGAACAAAACTTGTTTATAATAACTGGCAGTTACTGTTCTGCCATGTGGGACCATGTGCATATACATCATGCCTTTGTGATAAAAAAATGTTATGACCATAGCTTTAGCTGCAAATTTTAGCGCACGGGCTTTTTTTGGAGCTTCATCTCCGGATCATAACGATACACCCAAGTTTCATCCACAGTAATAATGGTCTTCCACCATTCTTCGCCTTCTTCTTCAACGCATTGTTTCCAGTATTCACAAACCGCTACCCTATTCGCTTTTTGATCTGGTGTCAATATAAGCGGAATCCAGCGAGCACAAACTCTAGACATGTTTAAACACCTGTGTAAAAGATTTTATGTGTATATGTGTAAATATTTAATATTATTGATCTTTTTTATATATTTTTCTTTTAATAGTATCATATAGGTGTTTGTAAAAGTATATTTTAAAATAAATATTTCAGTTATCTATAGTTATATATCATATTTCATACTTGTCCTGTAAAATTGAAAAATTTAATTTTATCTAGTTTTGATGACTAATTTTGTACAAGAATATGTAGTATATTTTTATTTTATTTCGTATTTTCTTTTAAAGCAGCTTTGTCAATGAGGTTTTTCTTATGATAATAAAGCATATATTGAATTAAATGGGATTTTTTAGTGCCATTAATAAACACACTTTAGAAACAGTAATTAGCCAAAAAATACCTTCATTAGTATACCGGGTTCATATTTCTTCATGAATAAGATGATACGTTCATAATATCTTCTGTTAAGATCATAAAACTAAAAACCTATCTCAGCAGCAACCATTCTAATAAAGATTACCGAAGCGACAAAGTGAGCGATGATACAATCACGGTAAAATGTGGCGTACTGTCGTGTACTGAGGTGCATATAGGCTGGCAGTGAGACCACGTTTAAAACCATCTTAAATCTCTTGTCTCCGTCTTTTTTTGCTTATCGCTGAAGCGATCGCACTCTTGCTTGGTCACGTCTCGACTGTACCATCAAACATATCTAACTGGTCATTAAGTAAGGAAAACCAGTCCGACTTTATGTACAAGATTGGATGAGAGAGCAAAATTAGTACGCAATTAATGCTAGTACACATGCGACGGCAGATAATAGTCACAACCGGGTTTTTTTTATCCGGTATCGATAAATATGGCTCTACTTAAAAACTCCCTGCGGGAACACATTTTAATTAGCACAAGAGTAAGAGTTAGAATAAATCACGTCTATTTTGACCTACAATTTTTCAATTATGTAATCCCAGTAATACTATAGATACGATGAAGACGTAATTTTCTCAAAAACCTATGTGAATACTCAGTTACAAAACAAACAAATATATATATATATATATATATATATATATATATATATATATATATATACAGTGTGTCCCAGATTCGCTTCTCTATATAGGGATCTCGGCTCCTATTATACCTAGAGCAAAGGTTAAATGGGGAAAGTTTTAGAGGAAACTTATTGTATTCGATATCTGGCTTCAGATTTACGATCGATCAATAAGTTTGGAAAATATCGGCGAAAAACCGAAAATGGCGGATTTCGTTTTTCGCCAGTATATCCAGAACGGTAAATTTGACAGCTGCCAAAATGTAACATTATTCGGACACATTTTTAAAACAAATAAGATGGCGTATACGACACGTCTTCATTGTTTTTTGTTAACCCGCAACCCGCCTCAACTTTCATTTTTCTTATGACCGCCACATTGGATTTTCCGATTTTTGAAAAAAGCCTAAAATTTCCAGTCTAGTGATATCTCACAAGTGTATTAAGAATTTTAGTGTCATCAAAATATCACACTTCGTAAATTAGATTTCAATGTTTTTAAAGGAGGCCATGATTTATTTGTCATAAGATTACATTAATAAGTAAGTAATGTATTGAACGCATTGAATTTTAAATACAACATGAACGTAAATAACGACTTCAAAAATCTAAATGAGCTTTAACTACTTTGTAAGTGGGTAACATTAATTCACCAATCTGCAAAGTGACGTCCATTTGCATCGAGACATTTTTGACAATTGGTGACTGTTTTTCGTACAACCCTGGTAAGTGTATTTCGGTTAATATTTCTAAATGTGTCCAGAACTCTTTGTCTCAGGATTTCTATGGTCACAGGGGGATCAAATTCATACATTTCATTCTTCGTGTGACCCCAGAGGTAGATATCCAAGGGTGACAGGTCAGGGGATCTAGGAGGCCAAGATATTGGACCATTTAAAGAAATTATTCTTTCGTAAAATTGCTCTCTTAAGAAGTTCCTGACTTGAATGGCAAGTTCTTCTCAATTCATCTTCCGTTAGAATAGCTCGTAAGGCTGGTACAACCTGGTTTCGCAAAAGCTCTAGGTACCTCTACCCGTTTAGGTTGTAGGCAAGCAAAAATGGTCCAATAAGTCGATTTCCTCAAATGATTAATAATTTATAAATCGTATTTACGTATATTACGGATTAAAACTGTTTATTGTTTGCATGTATAGACCACCAAATACAGAGCTGTCTCTCTTTATAACTAGGTTAGAGTGTCTTTTAACTGAACTTCTATCACAAATGAATGTTATTTTAGCTAATTTAAATATGCATGTTGCTGAACATACTCGAATGACAAAATATTCTGCTACATTGATTGACTACATGTGCTCCAATATGCAAAACGATGCTGGTACTTGTTCTGTGA
Organism: Kuschelorhynchus macadamiae; assembly: GCA_030620095.1. Taxonomy (NCBI): domain Eukaryota; kingdom Metazoa; phylum Arthropoda; class Insecta; order Coleoptera; family Curculionidae; genus Kuschelorhynchus; species Kuschelorhynchus macadamiae. Next base: position 506,184 of record JAUTXW010001311.1, read on the forward strand.
TAAATGCTGGTCTTTCAGACCACGAAGCTGTATTCTGTGAATTTGGGATTACCACAAAATCGAAGTACAGTAATAAGAAACAGCTAAAACGACTTTTTACTAAGCGAAATTATGATAGGTTTTCCCAGTTATGCTTAACCGTTCATTGGAATAATATATTTAATTCTGAAAATCCTCTTGAACAATTTTACTATCAACTTGGCAAAAAAGATATATTTCTCGAAAAAAATTGAAAAATTCCATAACAGGCAAAAGGAATGTTGGAGAGTTGTTAATACTTAACAGGCAGAAGCAGTGCTGCTGTGGAATATAATATTAATGCAGGCCGACTAAACTCCTTTTATTGCACCATAGCTAAAAAATTAGCCCAAAATATATGCCAAAGAGGTGATCCAATAGAATATCTTAAACATAGTGTCATAATTGACACCTTCTATACATTACCAACTAATCCCGAAGAATTGATTGAAATTTGTAAGGATATTAAAAATGTCAAAACTTCTGGTTGGGACAATATTCCTGTAAGAGTACTGCTAAGGCTTCCATATTATACATTAATTACGTTAGCAGAAGCTATTAATTGGTCATTCTCGAGTGGAGAATTTCCATCGGAAATAAAATTTGCCACAGTTGTTCCAATTTTTAAGGGGGGTAAAACTGATTCTCCGTCCAATTTTAGACCGATTTCTCTGTTACCCACCTTGTCGAAAGTTATAGAGAAACTCATGAAAAAGAGGATGCTATTCTTTTTAAAAAAACATAATATTTTCAACATACAACAATTTGGGTTTCAATCATCCTTGTCTACAGATGATGCTATATTCAATTTTCTGGAGCCGTTGTATGGACGTTTGAATGACGGAGAGGTTGCTGCTGCGGTATTCTGTGATCTACCTAAGGCTTTTGACTGTGTTGATCATGGAGTATTGCTCAGAAAGCTTGAAGTTTATGGATTTAGGGGGAGGACCTATGCTTGGTTTCTTTTCTACTTGGCTGACCGGTGTCAGATTGTAAGTGTCAATAATGACCAGTCTAACAGGTTAAACATTTCTGCAGGTGTTCCGCAAGAGTCGGTTTTGGGCCCATTGCTTTTTCTGTTATATGTAAATGATCTTTCATTAATCGACATCCATGGTTCGTTCACAATGTTTGCAGATGACACAACTGTCTTATGGCACCATCGTGATCCCAACCAGTTGGAGCAAATTGTTTGAAGGGATTTGGATCAAATAAAAGACTGGTGTAATTCAAATTCACTTACATTGAACATAACAAAGACAAACATTATATCTTTCAAATACTCAATAGATAGTGTTAAAATGAACGAACACCTTAACCTTAAATGTTAACAAGTTCTTGGATCTCTATATTGATAATAAGTTCAAATTTGAAAAACATATTTTAAATTTGAACTCCAAAATCGCAAAAAGTTGATATACGCTTAAAATTGTTTCGCGGGAGTCAGATATATCAGTAGCAAAGAGTGTATATCATGCCTTGATAGAGTCCTATTTGCGCTATGGATTGTGTTTCTGGGGAAGCTGCCCTAACTATCTGCTAAACTCTACATTTGTTTTACAAAAAAGAGCTATCATATATATGTCTAAAGCTGGGACCCGAGATTCCTGCAGGCTTTTGTTTAAGTCCTTGAAAATATTGACCCTAGTTTCTTTATTTATTCTTGAAACGGTGTGTTTGGTTAGGGAGAGATTCAGTTCAGAAGTCCAATCTGAAATTGCAAATTCCACAAGAAGTACCCATATAACTAGAATACCCTATCCCTTCATCAAACTTAATAAAAAAATCCTTTATTTTCAATGGAAGAAAAATGTTTAATAAACTTCTTGCTAATTTAAGGAAAATTTCATGTGTTTGCTTACGTTTCAATTTGAATGTTTTGTTTGTCTCAATTCCATTATTGTTTTTTTACAGTGCGTGTTTTTATAATACATTAATTTTTAAGCTTTTTATTATAATGAAAAAATGTTTTATTATAATTTTCTAGTTTTTAATTCAATTTTGTAAATACTGTGTTGTATAAATAGGGCAAGGAAGAATATATATATATATATATATATATATATATATATATATATATATATATATATATATATATATATATATATATATATATATATATATATATATATATATATATATCTATATATATATATATATATATATATATATATATATATATATATATATATAAATATATATCCAAGTAGCACATTTAATCATGAGTACGTCATTGTGACCACAAGAATTTTCGTTGAAGTAACCGGAACTTGGTATCGCCACGTTCTATTTAAGCTGAGACTACGTAGTCATCACCAAAATGTAATGTAACTGTGACTTTGACTAATACGTAGATAGTATCGAATTGTGTAGTTCCATTTAAGTAGCCAAATAGTAATAATTCAACCTATTTGTTACTTCCTTATCTCTCTCTTTATTTAATCCATTTTGAAAAACATATATGGTTCTTTTTAATACAGCAAAATAGTTACGGCGACTACAAACACTCAAATTGGGAATACGGTGAAGAGCACGTAGGATACGTTATTGGTACTTTACGTAGCATACATGCGTTACAGTTAGGTTTTTAACTATGCTAAGGGCCTAAAATTAAAACGCAGGTAATTTCTCTGGTGGATATGCTGATGATAGTCAAAAAAATATGCTCCCTTAAATTTTCTTAGTTTTCAATAAATTTTGGTCAAATATATTGGTCAATTAAGTCTCAAAAATGTTATTTTGGACTTGGTTTAAATAGTAATTATCATTATACATCTTATTATAAAAAGTGATTCTTTCTTTAACGTGATATTTCATTTGTATGCATTTTTAATCTTTATACTCACAAAAATAAACGTCATAGCTAAATTTTTATAGGGGAGATGAAAATAAACAATGGCGTTCTATTGGACTTTTACTTTCAAGTTAGATGCACTTCTTTACTGAGAAAGTTACTTAACATCAAGGGTTAAATACGCAACTGTCACTTATACCCAATTACTTTAAAGTTTACTAGTTATCTAGAAAGTTTCCATTAATCCGATACTATATATTATTATCAAGCGGTTACGATTAGATGTTTACAATCTAATGCGTTGTGAGCGTAGCGTCGTAGCATGCGGAGAGTTGCAGTACTTGAGTCACTTCTATAATTCTGTCATAACCACAACCCTTTGTTTCCTTAAAATACCGCTTTAGGTTTTGTTTAGCTATGATATAACTAGGTTGTGATCCTTTTAATTTTCTATAGAATGTGGATGAATGACGAAAGCTACTTTTTTTTCTAAAGGTTTAAATGGGCGCACACATATTATCGTTAGTTTTTCTCAAATATAATATAAATCTACTTTAGCACATTAATATAAGAAAACTGGATCAACTAAAAGGTTAATTAATGAAAGTATTATTAAATTCAGTCTACAAGGAGTAATATGCCTCAAAAAAAAAATCGAAATTTAAAGTTCTCGCCTTTACATTGACAATCCCTGTCAGCGTATATTGACAATGCAGGATTATATTAATATTTTACTTTAATAATCTATGCGAACTATCTATTGCAAATTTACTTTTTCATTTAGATGTTTAACAAATAACAATATTTGTGCAAGCGATGAAGGAAAGTTGTCTGCCAAGTAAATTTAGTAATGTAATATATACAATATTTAATAACTTTTCTTGGAATAAATTTAAACTTAAGACATTTACGGTCATAGTCATTTACAAATTCATCACAAACACTTTATAATTACAAACACATTTCTTCATATGGCCAGTGGTTCAGAACTTATTGTTTGAATTAACATTTACTTCAATAATCACACAAACTAATAAAAATGTACACCCAAACAACAAACCTCATGAGAAACCCACGTAGGCAAAAACTAAACAAAACAATTTTAGCAGCAATATGGCTGAACCAACCAAAAATTGGTTACCCTATTGTCGCCACTGTCCTTATAAAGTGAGTGTAGACCGAATCTCGTACCAGCGTCCCCTATCTCCGAAACCTCAAGTATAAGAGGTAATAGTTTACTTGTTGTAAATAACTACTCTAATTCTTACTTCAAAGTTGCAACAGAAGAATAACGACTGGTAATAGCCAGTTTAAAGTAACATTAGACGATAACCTTTTCTACTCTGCAACGACTCATTTTACTTGATAGTAATACGTTATAGGAGTACATTTGAACGTAATGGAGTAGTCTCTGCAAGGTTCGGGAAGGTACTCATACTTTAAAGTTGTAATTTAATAACAGATTAGAAACAGTAACTTTAAATTATTACTATTATGTCACGAAATAAAAATGACGACCTTGGAGTCAATTCTGTAAGTAGTTGCGTGTCAGTAGTAATTATATAATTACTTTACATGGAAAATTACTATAAAGTATTACTCGCAGTAACAAATACATACATAATACTTAAAAACGTGTAACCCAAAGTGTTTATTGATATATAGTAAGATTATTAGTAATAAATATGTAAAAACTCTTAAAGAGTAGTAGTGAAAACAGTTATAGCTACTTTAGCGCCAGCTGGGTAGGGTATTCCATACTCCATGGTACGTTAGAAGTATCTGGAGAACGAAAAGAATAATAAATTTGAGGATTTCGACTACGGTCATTTCTCTTGCCGTTTCTTAAATATTAATTATTTTGTGTTTTTTTTCCATCAAACTAGATGAATTAAAATTTCAATATTTTCATCTTCAGTTGCCAAATCAATGCAAACTTTTAATATTACTTAGTCAATATGTGGTACTTAACAACATAGGATCGCCAAGTTTTATACACTGTCCTAAAAATTAATTGCCATTCAGATTTTATAAATTTGATCAAAAGTGACTTTTTCTTTAATAGAACATCCTATATATTATCGAAGCACTGTATAGAGTGGACAAATTGAATTATTTTCATATATGCTATGGTTCCTATACCTATTTTGAACCGCCTTCGAGTAATAAGCGCCAAATGTGCTATGATGTAACATCTGCAATACGTAACGATGGTGGGATGACATGTCTGACTTTTTAGTTTATGTCAGATTAAAAATAAAGAATATTAGTTATTCAAATGCGGATTTTTTAAATTGGTTTCATATTCACGGCAAGTGTCAAAGAATTGTTGCAAGAACATGCAGAAGATTTAATACTATTTTTCCGACTTTGCCGCCAATGGTCCCAAGGAAATTTCTTAGAATTGAAGGTACCTTTTTAAATTTCGGAACTCTGCAGGCTTCAAGAATTCAATTTTACTAATTAAATTAGCGTTTTGGCGTATTTTCATGCCTATCCCCATGCTTCAATGATAAGAGCCAAATATTGGTTATATCTTACTATACGGAAACTCTTAAATTTTATATTTTAACATTCATTCTTCTTAAAACACACATACATCGTTGGATATATAATTATTGGGGAAAACGCTACTTGTAAGTATAAAAACACTTTTAACTTAAGAATAAGTGAAAAAATATAAAAAACATATTATTTATGACAGCTGTTTCAAAAATTATTATGTATAGAAGTGAAGACGTCAGTCGGCGGCTAGGCGCGATGTTATCTTCGACGTTGCCAAGTTTATTACCTGTGTTTCCTTCATATTTGTGTCAAGTTGCTTATTCTTGCCAACTTTGTGGCTTTTTATTAGTTTGTTATCGCTTGTTTATTTTTTTATGTAATTATATTTTATTCTTTTATATTAAAATAGGGCTCTTGTAAAGAATTTTACCCACGGAATTTAACAAATTTAAAATATTTGAAAGATTACCTTTTTTTAATAATTCCTATACACAAAAATTTATGGATGAGGCAATTTTTCAAATTATATCCAAAAAAACTAAGGTTTCGGAAGGTTGCACTGAACTTGTTTTTGGCGTATCGCTAAAAACATATTTTTCACAAACTTAATTTATGAACTACGTAAAAAACTGATTATATTATAATGCTTTATAACACAAAAATGATTATTTCTAACCAAAAGTTAGAAGTAATTATTATATTAGACATTATTAAACATAATTACGGCTGCTGAATAAAGAGAGAGCAGGGGTGTCGTCTGTTGGACGGAACTCCAGTGTGCTGATGATGCTACGTTGCCAAGTTTATTTTATATATGATCTATATAAATTATATAACAAAAACAAAATGCATTTGTGGGTTATGGATCGGTACCAGCAGGAGCGCGAAAGCACTAGGTGGATTGGTACCGGGTTAGCATCAGGTTAGGCGCCGTAGGCGTCATCGTTAAAGCCCTAAAAGACAAACAACAGCGCAGCGCATCACTGGCGAAAGTCTAACATTCGGCATCGGCCCTAATATTAAAGGCGAACGGCAGCGAACTGCAATAGTCTAATATTTGGGAAAGTCTAATATTTGGAATCGGCACGGGGATCCAAATGCGTTACTGTCTGGAGACAAACATGAAAAATTTAATACAATACAATAATGTAAGTTTGGTAACAATGCAAGCTAGCCGTTCTCCAGATTGTCATATTAAGGAATATGGCGCATTGGAATACAGTGAAAATATCGAATTTCTTTTTGGTTTTTTTAATAGAAAAAGCGGTTCATCCATTTCTTTTATTTTCTTCAAACAGTTAAATGAAGGTAAAGTTTCTATTTTATATTAAAAAATTATCAAATTCCGTGGGTTTAATTGTTTACAAGACCCTTAAAATAGGTTAGTTTGGAGAGTTTAGGTTTGATTTGTTGTTAAATTCTATACTGTTGTTTTTGGTCATTAAAGTTTATTCACATTTTTAATCGTTTATTTTTTCTTTATTTCCCTTTAGGTTAGCTTGGTAAGGATGGGTTATGTTTCTTGTAAAGCAAGCGCCCGACTTTTTTTTTAATTTTCTTTGTGTTCATGAAGTGCTCTACAATTTGGCAACGCCGCAAATTTACGTCAATTTTTGAGTGAAAAGTAGTACATTTTATCAATTTTAATCCAATTTTGCAGTAAAACGACAAAAGCCCGCAATATTTTTTGGTAAAATACTGTTCAACGTGCCTACTTTTATGCTGTTTGAACAAAAATTGCAAATTCTCATTTCCGGATAGTCCGATAGACCCCCAAATATTATTTAGGAACAATGCAAACTTCTCTATGGAGAACTTTACATAAATATAATATGCATGTCTATAAACTGATTGCCTCAGAGGCTTTACAACCAGATGATCCTCCAAAACGTGTAGATCTTTGCGAAATATTGTTAATTCGTACACAGGAGGATCCAAATTTTCTGAATAGAATTATTTGGACTGATTGAGCAAAATTCACAAACAAATAAACATTTTGGGGCTGCAGAAGAAAAAGGTTATCAATAAAAATTTAGCTTTAATGTATTTTGTTTATTGATGGAGAGGCAATTTTCAAAATCACTAGTATAATAAATAAACAAACGATATTTGTTTAGTAATTTCCACTAATTTATTTCCGTTTGACAGCTGTTTCGACACACTATGTCTTTTTCAAAAACCAACTTAAGACTGATACAAAAAATAGATTTTTTAACAATAATAAAAAGTCTACTTACCTAACCCTAGCAGATATTAGCTAAAAATATTTAACTGTAGGAAACCGTTAGGTCCATTTGAGCGTTCAATAAAATATTATGGTTTTTCCTCTTATTAATTTCTAGACTTTCCAAGTAATTTAACATTAGAATTAGAACAAAATAAGTCCATAAACTTTTCAGATTTAAAAATCAGGAACAATATATATACACCTTATTCAGATTTAACAATACATAATATATCAAACCACCCATTGACTCATAAGATGGCAGCTTTTCATAGTTTTGTACATCGTTTAATTAATGTACCCCTGTCAACATCATAATCAAAAAAGATTGCAGTTAATAATGGTTATAACGCAACCATAATAGACAAAATCGTAAATAAAAAAATATAATAAAAAAGAACTCAATTTCGTTTATCCTAATGTCAATACAAAAGACAATATTAGGCTTAACACCACATACCAACATATACCGGAAAAATTAGCACTAAAATAGAGAAATATCTTAAAAAAACAAATCATAAAGTAGCTTTTTGTACCAATAAAACTATTTTAAATTTCAAAAATGATTGCTATATATATATATATATATATATATATATATATATATATATATATATATATATATATCTATATATATTTAGCTGTAGGATTGTATTTGACAGTGTATTTAGTTGGAATTGGTCATATTAACGAAATAAGTCTCTTGGACAAAACAAACTTTCTAAGAGCAACGGTCATGTAAAAATAGTCGATAATCTGTTTCCGATTTTTTAGGTATTTTTTACAAAGATGTTTTTTCAACTTACATTTGCCCAAACGACGCCCATGATTGTGTGTTACGTTGCATAGTGTGGCAATCAAATTAGCCTTGAACCATTCAAATCGCGAGATTTCTATGTAACTTGTTAACAAACCTCCGTGCTTTTTTGGGGTGCTTATGTCTCAAAGTGGGTGAATCCTATCGAAATTTTCGACAGACGTTTCTTATAGGAAGTATCTAGAAGAATATAAACCCAAATGCACCTCTGGCGGAAAAATGGCCAATACATAGACGTTTTCGGGAAAAACTGAAATTTTTCGAAAAAGTCATAAAAATGATTTTCTTTAAGTAACTTTTTCTTTTTGTTAAAAAAAGTCAGAAAACTAATTTAGTTTATAACTTTAACGGTTAAATTACTGCAATTTTTTTAAATTGATAATTTGAATTTCAAATTAAACCTCATTTGCCGTTTACTGCTAATAGTAATCGAAATTATTTGACCCATGGATGGAGCATTTATTTGGCTACAAAAAAGCTCTAATGACATTTCCCTCTAGCTACTCAGCAAGTGGGTGAAAATTCTGTTTAAAGAAAAAAGTGCACATATCGGTCAAAAATCGATAGGTACCGATCCATATACGACGCGAAATGATAGGTGCCTTGGCGTAGGATGATAATAAAACTTACAGAGATATTTGAGATGTCACGGCTGAGTTTTGGTTTGTTTAAAGCAAATATTTCTCGGATATTTTTTATCGCTCCCATTTATGTATGTGCATTTGCGCTTCAAAGAGTCGTTTTCACGACTTGTATTTTAAACTTACGAGTTTAAGTGTATGTGTATTTTTATTGTGTTCAGAGAACTCTTTTTTGAGAAGAAAGCTGTGTTTTACAACGAGAATTTGCTTGAGTGAGTTATTGAAAAATCGAAGAAAATATAAACGTGGTTCAAGGAATCTCCCGAGGCAGTTTCTGTGAAGTGACCACCCTCTCAGTTTTATAATGCTAGTGATTGAAAATAAGCGTGGGACTAGACGACTAATACACGCAGCCAGAGTCCACAGGGACAATCTGACATATTACTTATTAACATTGCCGGATTCGTTAGTGGAACATAAACATTTTATAATATTCTTGGGTATCTACGCATTAAGGAACTGCACATGTAGACATACTTATTATGGAATTGCAGGTGATTTACGAAATGAAATGGAATACAGAAGTAAATCAATTAAATTTAGCTGTTAATAGACTGACAATGACAATATAAACCTAGGAGTATACCTTAAAGCACCTGGAAGGTATACACCTAGTCCGGATTATTTTTTCTCAACGACGTTGGCCCCACTTTGTATTCCCGAAACTCTGGTCAGAATATAGCGATAGTAACGCAGTGTGTCTCTGTCATTAGCACTAATGTTCAAAATAAATTTAATGCGCTCGCTGATGGGTGCACGATTAGGCGTCCTATAATTAATAGGCTAAAATCACCGCTTAGATAATGCCGTTCGATTCCGGTGATAAACTTTAGGTACCAAATACATGTTTGTGTTAACCTTTAGAACCCTCACATATGTATGTAAGAAAGCTAATGCAACCAAATTTACATATTTAACGTAATTATGAAAAACGGATTGTTATAAAAAATGGCAACAAGTACAAAAGAAATTATTTTTCCTTTCAAAGGAAAATATTATCGTATTTTCAAAATACCTCATAATAAAAAAATCATTTCATTTTCCCTCTTAGTATATAAGAAAAGCCAAAGACTGCAATTTCAACTGGAACCATTCATTATATATTCCGGGTATCAACGATATCGTTTTACACGATGCCATTCAATTGCTTTTTAGGTTAGGATTTTTTTATTTGGGTTAACGAAATATGGTATTAAGACACATATTTTTCATGAAAAAACAATTGAATATTACTGCCAGTTTTTCCGATATCAGAACCAAGTTAAGAATTTCAAATGGAACCCTGTATATTATTTTACATAGTTTGATAGAGCTTAGAATTAACTTTTCAATGACATATCACACGTTATATTTTTTTTCAAAATGGCGGACCAGGAAGCGCTTTTTCAAAATTCAATATGGCGGTCGTTTCCCGATACCGATGAAAATTTTGTTTAACAAATTATTAAAATATTAAACAAAATCGGGTTTTCAATGGATTTTAATCAAATTTAAAATCAAATTTTTAATTTACCACAAAATGGGATAAGTTTAATTTTTTCTCTAAAATGTGAACTTTTTCTTAAATTTTCTCAAATAGAAAGTTGTATTTATTAAATATTAGTATTAAAGTATATCTTATTAGCTACACGAAACCGCATAACAAGCCGTATTTTTGCTTTTTGTTTCAGAAAAAATTGACAAAACCTTGCCGATATACATTTTTCCTAATACATAACATGAAACAAACACAGACATATTATTAATCAGAAAATCCTAGAATATTTTTTATTGTTTATTGATAAGTAATTTTGTATTATTTTGACATTTTATGACTGTTGTCTTATTTTAGGAAAGCGAGAAAAAATCACAAGTAGTATTAATTTTATTTTACCGGTAGATACGGTGCAGTAACATGAAAGATGACTTAACTAAGATAAGTAGGCCTTGGAAACAATTGCATAGGGATGCCATTATAATTTTCATTAGATTTAACCAGAAACGTCAAAAGTACTGTTTTGTATCGACATTTCTGATAACTTTCGTTACATTTTTACACTGAGAAGTGGTTCTAGTTAGTTTTAAAAATAAATATTATGGTTTATTCAAGAGAACATCAAATTGAGATGCTCCTTATTTATGGGGAATGTCGCAAAAATTCAAGGGACACAGAGAGATTATACCAGGAACGCTTTCCGAATCGTGACGCTCCTTCACATGCATATTATCCTTGGCTAGTACAACATTTAAAAAATGAAAATAATGGTGGTGTCCATGCTAATGGCAATGATGGTTTCGTAGTAAGCGAAGAAGTGGAAACAAACGTTTTAGCGTACATCGAGTATGACCGTACAGCTTCCCTTCGTGAATTAGGCAAACAGTGCAATACGTCCCATGAAAGCGCCAGAAAAATTTTAAAGAAACACGGGTTTAAATCGTTTAAGTATCAAATTCACCACCACCTATTTGAAAATGACTTCCAAAAACGACTTATTTATTGCAATTGGTTTTTAGATAATTATAGAATAAGTCCTATGTTTCATCATAAGATTATTTTTTCGGACGAATCAAGGTTTACTAATCTAGGGATGTTTAATAGAAATAATTTTCGTTATTGGGCAAAGGAAAATCAAAGATTAGTAAGAGAAGGTGCCTTCCAGGAACGTTTTGGAGTTAATGTTTGGTTAGGCGTTGTAGGACTAAGCGTTATTGGTCCAATATTATTCCATCAGCCTTTAACTGGCGAGATGTATTTGGACTTTCTCGAAAATGAAATTGAACATTTTATAAATAATTTGCAGCAAAATGATGATTTAGTTTACCAACAAGATGGCGCCCCTGCTCATAATTCAAGAATTGTTGCAAATTACTTGAATGAACGATTTGGTGAGAACTGGTTGGGAACCAATGGACCAATTCGATGGCCAGCGAGGTCGCTTGACCTAACCCCGCTTGATTTTTCTATATGGGGTCATCTGAAAGAAAAAGTGTATGCAACTCCTGTTGGAAATGTTAGAAAATAGAATAAGACGAGCCGTTGAGAGTATCTCAGAACAGCATTTACGAAACCTGCTCGCGGAAAATGTTGAGAGAGTTACACTATGCCAAGAACAAGGCGGACAGCGAATAGAACATTTAATTGAGTGACTTTTGTATTAATTGTGAAAGTTTGATTTTAAATTAGCATTAAACCCAATAAAAACCTCCATATTTGTTTATTATTTCTACCTATAATTCAAAAATATCTTCGGTGTTAGAAAATGGCCGCCATATTGAATTTTGAACCAAAGCTTCCTGGTCCTCCATTTCGAAAAAAAATCAACTTGTGATATGTCAATGTAAAGGGAATTCTAAGTTCTATCAAACTGTGTGAAAAAATATACAGGGTTCTTTTTAAACTTCTTGACTTAGGTCTAGGTATTTCCGGAAAAACCGAAAGCCTGCCGGTAAAATAAAATTAATACTACTTGTGAATTTTTCTCGATTTCCTAAAATAAGACAGCAAAAATCATAAAATGTCAAAATAATTCAAAATTGCTTATCAATAAAAAATATTCCGAAATTTACTGATTAATAATATGTATGTGTGGGTGTGTGTGTTTCATGTTATGTATTACGAAAAATGTATATCGGCAGAGTTTCGTCAATATTTTCTCAAACAAAAAGCAAAAATACGGTTTGTTATGCGGTTTTGTTTTTGTTTTTTGTTTTTCTTAGTGTAAAAATGTAACGAAAGTTATCAGAAATGTCGATACAAAACAGTACTTTTGACGTTTCTAGTTAAATCTAATGAAAATTATAATGGCATCCCTATGCAATTGTTTCCAAGACCTACTTATCTTAGTTAAGTCATCTTTCATGTTACTGCACCGTATCTACTGGTAAAATAAAATTAATACTACTTGTGATTTTTTCTCGCTTTCCTAAAATAAGACAACAGTCACAAAATGTCAAAATAATACAAAATTACTTATCAATAAACAATAAAATATATTCCAGGATTTTCTGATTAATAATATGTGTGTGTTTGTTTCATGTTATATATTAGGAATATATGTATCGGCAAGGTTTTGTCAATTTCTTCTGAAACAAAAAGCAAAAATACGGCTTGTTATGCGGTTTCGTGTAGCTAATAAGATATACTTTAATACTAATATTTCTTTTTTTTAATTTTCTAAAATTTCTATTTAAAATCTTTGAGAAAATTTAAGAAAAAGGTCACATTTTAAAGAAAAAAAAAAAAAAAAAAAAATATATATATATATATATATATATATATATATATATATATAATATATATATGTATATATATATATATATATATATATATATATATATATATATATATATATATATATGGTGTCAACGATATCGTTTTACACGATCCCATTTATTTGCTTTTTAGGTTAGGATATTTATATTTGTGTTAACGAAATATGGTATTAAGACACATATTTTTCATGAAAAAACAATTGAATATTACTGCCAGTTTTTCCGATATCAGAACCAAATTAAGAATTTCAAATGGAACCCTGTATATTATTTTACATAGTTTGATAGAGCTTAGAATTACCTTTTCAATGACATATCACAAGTTATATTTTTTTTTCAAAATGGCGGGCCAGGAAGCGCTTTTTCAAAATTCAATAAGGCGGTCGTTTCCCGATACCAATGAAATTTTGTTTAACAAATTATTAAAATATTAAACAAAATGGGGTTTTCAATGGATTTTAATCAAATTTAAAATCAAATTTTTAATTTATCACAAAATGGGATAAGTTTATTATTATATATATATATATATATATATATATATATATATATATATATATATATATATATATATATATATATATATATATATATATATATATATATATATATATATATATATATATATATATATATATATATATATAGTTATTTAATTTAAAATTAGTTTTCTGACAAGATGCCTATTTTTTTTATAAAAAAGAAAGTTACTAAAAGAAGTTTTTCCCAAAAACGTCTATTTATTGGCCATTTTTCCGACAGAGGTGCAATTGGGTTTATGTTCTTCTAGATATTTCCTATGAAAAGTGTCTGTGGAAAATTTCGATAGGACTCACCCACTTTGAGATATACGCGCCCCAAAATAGCACGGACGTTTGTTAACAAGTTACATAGAAATCTCGCGATTTGAATGGCTAAAGGCTAATTTGATTGCCACACTATGCAACGGAACACACAATCATGGGCGTCGTTTGGGCGTAAGTACGTGTAAGTTGAAAAAACATCTTTGTAAAAAATACCTAATAAAAATATATTAAAAAAAAATCGGAAACAGATTATCGAATCGACTATTTTTACATGACCGTTGCTCTTAGAAAGTTTGTTTTGTCCAAGAGACTTATTTCGTTAATATGACCAATTCCAACTAAATACACTGTGAAATACAATCCTATAGGTAAAAAAAATGATCTCAATATAGATACCATTGGTAACGTTAAAGAAATAATAATTTTTTTTCCGGACAGCCCCAGAAGAAGAAATCTTGTAACAAATATTCTTCTTTTGTCGGAAACACGTTGGACATCAAAATATAAATTTTTACGGATATTTTCAGAATTTTTTTTGGAGATAGGAGCAACTTTAGAAAACATATTTACAGATCATTAATTTAATTCACAGACTAGAACAAAAGCTAACACAGTTTTTCTCGTCTGTCTTTAAATCATATCTAGGTATTCCGCACTAATTACGTACGTCTCTTAAATCCCGTTTTTCCCAAGATTTTAGTACTTGTTTTTCTACTTCATCCAAAAACATAAAAATAGTGACCTGTTGACACCAGGTCAAATAAGAGATATAGTTGAAAAATACGGTTTAGAAAATTTTAAAGTATACAATGTGGGTGGTTACATGGAAATGTAAGGAGCTATCTGATTGTGACTTAGCTTTCAGTGAATTATTGTCAAACGAATGTGCGTTTTCTCCGTGCCCTCAGAAATGCTTCAAGATTCTTTTGCCACTTCCACCAACTACTTGCTCTATCGAACGATCTTTTAGTACTTTAGGACGGGTAAAAGCATGGTTGCGATCAACAACAACTCAAACTATATAGTTATAGACTCTTTTCGTTCAGAAAGAAGATATTTAAAATTTCTGTTTTCTTAGGAAAATTACTTGCAATAATTATTTAATAATGTAATTTTACGTGTATTTAATGTTTCCATTTAAATTTTATTCTAAGTTGTGTTGTGCAAACTTTATTATTTTAGTTTTTTTGCAATGCGATATTAAGTTTTTTTTTTAATTTAAAAGTTTAAGTTTCTTATGTTCCTATGTTTTACTATTTAGGTTTAATTGTTTTGTTTTGCTGTCCGCTTGAAAATTAGGTTCCTGTTATGTAATGTTTTAACTATGTTTTTTATTAAAATATGTATATTAAATTGGAAATGTTATTGCGCCCCCTAAAAAATATCGTAACGACGCCCATGCATACAATGTGCACAAAGATGCTTTTACTTATTGAGTAAACTGTATGCAGGAGAATTTTTACTAATACAGGAGTAGAAAAACAGCATAAACCGAGCATAAATATCTGCCCTAATTTTATTATAACTCCCAATATTTTTTTGGAAGTCCTAAAAATAAACGTTACAAAGATTTAAGAGTAACTGAAAAAAAATAATAACCCATTATATTGCACGCCGAAAATGAACAATTGCCCTCCGAATATCATATACTACTTAATATTTTGACTAAGTGCGATCACAATTGCTCGAAATATAAATTCCTTCATTTACAAGAATATAATTTAATATAGTGCTAGTAACCAATCCACTTGCTATAACACAAAATTGTCTATCGCTAAATTAAATAGTAAAAAGTTATACAGGTTTAAAATAGAGAGACGATAAAATTGCCACGCTGCTGTTCCGAAGTAAAAACCCCGATACACCGAACTAAGGATAATTAAGAATCATGACAAACAATAATTCTTTGGAAATTAGTAAGGCTAATAATAAATTGCTATTTCAAAGAGAATTTCCTTTAACATAATTACGGAAAAATTAAGTTACACATCGTGTTTATTTATTCATTATAAGCCCATTAGAACCGGTTTATGTAGAAACTAAATCAATTTTGCCTTCTAAAGATGCTCTTAGAGAAAATAATTTCATTTTTCCTTGTGAACTAATTGGCTTAACCGTAATATTCGCTGACAATATTTTTTGCTCATTGAAAATAAATGTATACAAACGAATTATATCTCAGAGGAACGTTTATTTAATGATTATAAAGTAAAATTAAGGGTAACATAGGAAGATTTTTTTTTTCGTTGCAATTGACATAAATCAAAATCCATCACCCCGTTTGCATAAAGAAGATTTATATTTTTTTATATTCCTGTTGGTCGTCATTAAGATGATTTCATATTAATAAATTAAAGGAATAAGGATCGTTGCACCAGCCCTACACGGGGCTCGTTAGTCTATGGTAGCCTGATGAGCTCTAAAAAGAGCGAAATCGCGATGGTCGTTGGACTGAAATATTTAGATTATTGCGCTTCTGGCATTGCAGAACATGTTCCAGACAGGAATCATTGTAACATTGGTGTAACATGAATCCAAAATTCATTAACATTATTCGACCTAACGAAAGTCAGGAATCGATAGTGTAATTCAAGGTCGAACGTGGTATTAGTCAGCTCAGCGGAGTAGTTGTTTCTGTGATTCCATTTTGTGCCTTCGCCCTACATGCGGCTCGCTAGTCTATGGCGGCCTGAGGAGCCCTAAAAAGAAGGAAATCGCAATCATTATCTGACTAAAATGGATTAATACGCCTGCTGCTTTGCCAGACATGTTCCAGACAGGAATCATCCTTTGTTGTGACTTTGATGTAACGTAATTCAAAAATACGTTAACAAAGAGGAACTAATCAAGATCAGTGGCCTGGGAGAATAATATTAAAATTATTTATCCCGTTGTTAACTTGAATTGTGAAACGCTGGACAAATATCATAGTCTGGCACGGTCAACTCTGGTTAGGATTGCAGTTGTTAGGAAAACAAATTGCTCTCGCACACCAAAAAAAACTTCACTTCGTAAGAGAAATTATGCATTTCAACCAGGTCTAAAAGCAAGAACGGATAGACAGAGATATGCCTCTCAGGTAAGCCCATTGTAACCTCATTTTGGAGTTCTACTCATCGAGCTAGCCAATAGCATTTATGTAATGTGGAGGCCGAGCATCCTTCGAATGTGGACATTTCTGGCCATCTTTCTACCATAATAGATTTTTTAGTATTTACGAGAGCTGGACAGCAGCAAAGAACGTGTTCAGCAGCCTCGTCGTCCTCGTAGCACCCCCTACAAGTTGGATCCGGGAGGAAGCCCAAGGTGTGAAGGTTTTTGTTTAGCTTACAGTGTCCTCTTAGCATTCCAATCAGTTTCCTGAGATTGAGATTTCGAATTTTCGTTAATAATTGTTTTAATTGCAAAGATGATCGTTTGTTATTGGTAGCTAGGTGAATTTGTTTGTTAAGAGCTTATTAAAACGCAATCAAACGCTTTTCGAATTGGACTTTTACTTTTTAAAAAATTAAAAAAATAGCGAAGAAAATATTTCATGGGATATAGAAAATAGTGCTGAAGAAGCTATAGAGGCCATACTTTCTGAAAAACCAGACATCTGTTTGCATTGGCACACACTAGGTTCCTTGAATGAAAGAGGAAGAAGAAAGTTGGTGTTTAAAAAAATGCTCTTACATATTTCATTGAAAAATAAAAAAACCAAAAAAAATCTACGCTTTGGAGTCAACATTCAATATTAAAAAGTACTGTATATCTAAAGAAAATTCGCATTCCAATTACAAAAACCAAACAGCCCAGAGAATTCACCATCACTGAAGGTAGCATAGAAAATATGGAAAAAAGGTAGATTTTACGAAACTATTTT
Organism: Kuschelorhynchus macadamiae; assembly: GCA_030620095.1. NCBI lineage: Eukaryota > Metazoa > Arthropoda > Insecta > Coleoptera > Curculionidae > Kuschelorhynchus > Kuschelorhynchus macadamiae. The sequence goes on from JAUTXW010001311.1 coordinate 524,105, forward strand.
CGTTTGCAACTTTCACATACCACACATACAAGGCTTATTGTTGCTTATAGAGAAGGTAAATGCTCCACTCAACCAGTTGGTATTAATACAATTGGAGATATTCTTAAGCAGATCGAGGTATTTTTTAAATTACCTGAAAAATCAGAATACACTGGCCATTGCCTTCGAAGATTATATGCATCTTTGTTGGCAGATTCGGAGGCTGATATATCTACGTTAAAAAGCCACGATGTAGGGAAGAGCAGTACATTAGCTGAAGGGTATGTTGAACGTTCAGTGGAAAACAAGAAGAAAATTGCAACAAAAACAACGGAAAGAAATGGAGAAGAACAGAGGACATGTTGTTTTGTTAATAACGACATATTAATGGATGGCTCTGTATATGTGTCCAGTAATAACTCATCTATTTTAAATCCAATATTAATAATTGTTTAATTAATATGTATAATAAATAGCCAGTTTCAACAATTTTACGTTATTTCTTACACAGTGAACGCGTGCCAGAAAAAGTTAGCGGGATAAAAAAATTTACACTCAAAAGAGTATCGAAATGAATGCATTATAATACTATTTTATAAAAAAATAGTTTACACACATCACTCAACAACAGATTTTTTTTATCTTAAAATATTCGTCTCATATTAAATCGTTCGAAAATTTGATTGAAAAGATATTAATTTCTCTATTTGTTGTTTGTTTCCATAATACCATTTATTAATTTAGGTCTGAGAAAGTGTTATATAATATTATTTACCAATTTGTAAGTTTGGGTTAGTAGCTATAGATTCTATTGAAAATTCACCTTCTCAACTATAGAAACCATGGTAGATAACCATAATTCAATGGTTGCCACATATTGTGAATCTGGGCCTTAGTCAGTTGTGAGGATGGGCGATAATAGAATTTACCTATCGCCTGTCGATAGGTGAAAACTGGTTGATCAAATTAAGTTATCTATAGGTATTCAAAATCCGATTATTACTGTCAGAAATCTCTGATTTCTCAACTAATCTGTGAACAAAATAAAAATATACACAAAGTCTAGATCTCAGTCAAAAATAAGTTTATAAATTAAGAATAGGTTACATGTTTCGCCCTAACGGGTAGCATCAGGCCCAAAATGAATAAACCTTACAACGGAAAATACAATTGAATAATATATAACTTTACTATATACAAAACACATTTTACAAAGTACATAAAACAAACATAACCAAACAAAGAAACAATGAAATACGAAACAAGGCTACGCTTGGGTGACCAACCAGAGACGTACAGGTAAATTTTTTTGATGAGAGGCTATAAGTCAAAACGAAAAAAAGAAGAGATTGTTCAGGACAAACTTGACTAACTGTCGTAAAGTACAATGCTACATTAATAAAAGAAAAAAAAATTAGTGAAAATGACATAAAAAACTTGAAGGTTATACAAAATAAGAATATATATTTATTCTTTTGATATATTGTTAAAAATCAAATGGGGCTCAAAATTAAACATTTCGTTAACGCACGTAAGGATGCAGCTCTTTTTATCTTTTGGTATTTCCATCTTTTCCACACAAATCTGTGAAAACAATGTGTTTTTGAGTTCCTTTATTACCTTTTAGCTTATGTAAACTACAATTATCAATTTATTTCGAAAATACATCTCTGTTGGGACTAAGTAAGTTATTTACTATAAATGGGTTTTCATTTGTTACTAAAAAGCACTGTAAATATGCCCATTATATAGATCAAAGTAATCTAAAAAATGAAATGTCGATCAGAGACTACTTTTCTCTATTTTCGACATTTTATCAAACAGGCATTTTTCAAAAAACCCACATGAGAGTTTAAAATTTACAAAAGAGTCAAGCTTGAGTCGTTTCACCTGTCCATCAATGGGTCTCATTTTTTTCAAGCGGTCACCCACTTGTCGAGTGAGTGTATGTATAACGTATGTAGCCAAGCAAGTTAACACAGAACAAATTTTAGTAATTATTTGCTAGTTAAATCTGTGTTTGTTAAGAGGTGTTATTGGCTTTATATGACCCCCAGTATTTCAGTTTATAATAAGCAAATCGTCAGCCTAACTAAAATTCATGAGTTTTTTTCGTAACACCCTATAATACTTCACGTTTTAAATAAAGTAAAATATCTAGAGTATCTACGCTCTAGATATTCTAATATATTTCATAACTGCAGCTAAACTCACACAAAAGAATGAAATATATCACAAATATAAAATTTCTCTTCATTTTCAAGGAAGCGTTACCCTTCTCAAATACTTAGACTAGACTTCTTAGTATTATGCTGCTTTGTGTTGCTGGCTCAGAGCACACAAAAGGACAGAATACTATTTTGAAAGTTCCAGTCCGGAATATATTGCTTAAAGTCTACCTTCGCATTTTAGAAATAGTAAACTAAATATAAATAACAAAACAACATCAAATCGCCTTATGTATTTATAAAACACCGGTTTTACGTGAAGTGTTGTTTGCTGAAAAAGCCTTGGAAACATCACTTGACCCAGTTATGTATCTTAGCATGTACGATAGTTAGGATATATATATATATATATATATATATATATATATATATATATATATATATATATATATATATATATATATATATATATATATATATATACAGGGTGCCCCAACTAAAAGTATCCACCCCAAATAACAAGTCGCCAAGACAAAAAAAAATAAAACGCTCGGACCCGTCGATTTTGCTTTTGGGGGGAAACATTTTGCGCCTATTTTCAATTTCGCAACATCACCCTCTGAGCGGGGGTGAGATTCATCCCCAAAATGTTAAATGGAAAGGGGGGTCGAGTGATACCTTATTTTGAAGGGTTTCCGACCCTGGTTACAACTGCCAAGTTTGAAGCCTCTGCTGTCATTCCCGAAGAAATGGCAGCTTGTCCAAAAAAAATATTAATAAATTAACTGCAAGAGTTGGCTGCTTTAAATTTAGGGGATGATGCAAGCTAGTGAAAAGATTTTAATAATAATTACTCCGGACGAGAGGAAAATAAAAATAGTAAATGTAAATTAATGGGGAATTTTTGCGTTTAAGAAATGTTTTCTACAAAGACTAAATTATTTTATGAATTGTTCGCCATTTACTTCCATGTAATGATACAGACCAGCCTCGAATTCTTCTCGAACATTTTGAAATGTTTCAGGTGTTAACTGACGGCATTCAGCTACTATTCGCTGTTTTAAATCCTCAAGTGATTCTGGCTGCACCTTAAAAATCTTTGTTTTCAAGTGTCCCCAAAGAAAGAAGTCCAACGGCGTCAAATCAGGTGATCGTGCCGGCCATTCGATGGGACCTCTTCTTCCAATCTAGTGATCGGGAAAAGTATTATCGAGCAAATCTCTTACCGGACGAGCGTAGTGAGGAGGTGCTCCATCTTGTTGAAAGAATATCTGATCTTCAGCTAAATCCTGGTCGTTTTCTAGATTCTCAGTAATCTGCGGATCGATGGCATTTTCAAGTAAATTTAAATAACTTTCACCATTTAAATTGCCTTCTGTGAAAAAAGGTCCAATAACGTGATTGCCTAGAATTCCCGCCCACACGTTTACTTTTAAAGGATGCTGGCTATGGGTTTCCCTGAATAAATGGGGGTTGCTGTCGCTCCAATACCTGCAGTTGTGACGATTTACTTCTCCATTTAAGTAAAATGTGGCTTCGTCAGAAAAACAAATATTGTACAATGAAATGGTATGGTTGTTTAATTTTTCAGAAATATTCTCACAAAACTCTACTCTGCGATCAAAGTCTTCTTCGTTCATTTCGTGAAGCAATTGATATTTAAAGGGTCGAAACTTATGGGATTTTAGAATCCGGTGAACACTGCTTCGGGAGACTCCTGATATTGCAGCTGTTTCTCTGATGGAGTTACTTGGGACCATAGCAACATGGCCAAGGACTGCAACCTCAAAATTTTCATTTCTTATTGGTCTTACTCTTTCATGCTTTTTATTGACAACTGAGCCGGTTTCGAAAACTTTGTTCCACAGTTGTAATACACTTCTATGAGTCAAAGAATGTTCGGGATGAGATTCATTAAAACTTACAGCTGCAGCTCTCCCACTATTATTGTTTCTTATGTAAAGAACAATAATTTCGATTCTCTCTTGTATCGTAAACGTCATAGGCAATTGTAAGAAACTTTCGTCTTTTAACACTTTCAGACAAAATAAATTTTAAATAAAATGCACAAACTGTAATAAACGCATGAATGCTTGACACTAAATAAACGATAACAATGTGATTTTATTTTGTTTGTTGCTGATGTTTTATGATAACAGTAAGAATGGAATGCTGATTTTTTTTTAAATATTTGTACAGTGACAATTCGACAAGTTAGCTTAAACGTTTTGGCAACGGTCTGTTTCATTGCAAGGGAGTAAATAGCGAACATTTCGAACAATTCATAAAATAATTTAGTCTTTGTAGAAAACATTTCTTAAACGCAAACATTCCCCATTAATTTACATTTACTATTTTTATTTTCCTCTCGTCCGGAGTAATTATTATTAAAATCTTTTCACTAGCCTGCATCATACCCTAAATTTAAAGCAGCCAACTCTTGCAGTTAATTTATTAATATTTTTTTTTTCGACAAGCTGCCATTTCTTCGAGAATGACAGCAGAGGTTTCAAACTTCAAAATAAGGTATCACTCGACCCCCCTTTCCATTTAACATTTTGGGGGTGAATCTCACCCCCGCTCAGAGGGTGATGTTGCGAAATTGAAAATAAGCGCAAAATGTTTCCCCCTCAAAACGAAAATCGACGGGTCCGAGCGTTTTATTTTTTTTTGTCTTGGCGACTTGTTATTTGGGGTGGATACTTTTAGTTGGGACACCCTGTATATATATATATATATATATATATATATATATATATTTAAGTATTAGCTACCAATTAAAAACACCCTGCATAAAAGAATTGAGTGCACCTTAAAACTATATGATAAAAAGTCCCCCGTATTCCAACACTTGATGGAATGGAAATTTACAATTCACTTTGTTAGCTCTGTAAATATTTCTAATGGTATGTTTTATCTTTTTAAGCTTTCAATAATAATCCTGTAATAAAAATAATAAAATATAAAGAAGAACCAAACCCACAAAACTCCTGATAGTCCCCTCTAAACAATATAATTTTGGATCGCGGTCCCGATCGACCCTGTAAAATCAAAATCAGTTGAATTAAATCCAAATCCAAACAGTCAATGAGATAAATGAAACTCGTCAGATTTCGACAAGAATCTTCGAGTAGTAGGAGAACAAATGGATATTCAGGTCTTCGTATTCGTAGTAGTTTTGTAAAATTTATTTTTAATAAAATAACAATAAAATTCTCATATTTATTTTAACAAATATAACTTTAACGGGACATTTTACACAAATATAGAAAATGTTTGTCTTACGTACGGGATGTTCTTTTCAAAGGCGGTAACTTTGCGCTGGCTTTCCGCCAGAAATTTATTTACTTTTAAATTTTGTATGTGCAAAATACAATACAAATTAATAATTAGTAGTGATAATATGTCTGTAGGTGGAGAACTTTAATAAAAAAACACATATTGTTCGAGTGGGAGCTGCTGGCGAAACTGGAGAAAATAGACGCCCCTTGTCTGAGATATATTTATTTTAAAACTGTACTTTGAATTGAAAAGGAATATGAAACATTTTCCCGTGCCGGATATACGGCAATTCTGCACGGCCCATCTGCTAACAGCACCTTAAAAATAATTTCTTTGATATTTGTTTTCTCATGTGAAAATTACAATAAGGTGGTAACTGTTTTCTATCCGTATTTATGAACATTTGACCGCCCGGTTTAGACAGTAGTGTTTGGTGCTATGTATTTTACTTCCCTCGTAAAAAGGAAGTAATGCAATCGTGAAAAATCACCCTTAGAGATTTTTTTTAGATCTTTAAGTTTCAGTCTTTCAGTTAAGTCTGTCGGGCGGTTTGTCAGTGGCATAGCCAAAAAACTACTTACCCGGTTTACGTCAAAATGTTGGTCGAAAATTAAGAGTCATGTGGGGATAATCTGGTAATATTTTGGTAAAAATCCAATATAGCAAAACAAAATGACTTAGGCTTAGGGAAATGTTAAAAGAATTATTACTAAGAAAGTGCTTATCCAATTTATCTCAATGAAATATTATGGAGGAATCAACTGGTAAAGTTTTGGTACGAATCCAAAATGGCGGAACAAAATGACGGCTTTATAAAAAATTTAAAAATTCAGCCTGAAAAAACTACTTAATGAGCTAATTTCAAATTGGGTGACATAACTAATTGTAGTATAGAGATGAACTAGTAAAAGTGTGGTACATTCCCATACCTTCGCGTTTTAGCGTCCCTATATGCAAAAAAAATATGTCTTAACAATTCCGTCTGTAGGTTTGTCTGTCTGTCTGTTAGTTCACGGCATAGCTTAAAAACAACTTATCAGATTGACTTCAAATTTTAGTCAAAAATTAGGGCTCATATGGAGATAACCTGGTAATATTTTGATAAAAATCCACTATGCCGGAACAAGAAGGCAGCCTAGTGAAACGTTAAAAAAGATTATTACTAAAAAATCTAATTATCCAATTTGCCTCAAGTTTTGCACAAAAATCAAGTGTTACATAAGAATGAACAGGTATATTTTGGTATGAATATAAGATTGCAAAACAAAATGACGGCCTAATAAAATATTTAAAAAATCAACCTGAAAAAACTATTTTTAGATTAATTTCAAATTTTATGTAAGCATTAAGTGTGATATAGAGATAAACTGGTAAAGTTGTGTTGGGAATTCAAGAGAGCGGAACAAAATGGCGGCCAAAATAAAAATCAATGTAAAAAATCTTCTTATTCAATTTCAATTGACTGTGTGTTTTGGAGAAAAATTAAATGTGATATAAGGATAAACTGATACAAATTCAATGAGCAATATTGAATTTGGCTGTTAATCTTTGGGGTTGAAATTTGATACAAGATAGCTTGAAATAAAGTTTCTAGGAGTAAGTATACGCTTTAATAGAAAATAAACTTATTCCTACAAAAACCTGAATAACTAAATAAAAGAAACAACACTAAATATTATTTTAATCAAAAAGCAGCTTTAAACATATTAACTTATATAGGAAGAGGAATATTTTTTGCTTTTTGAGATACTTGAATGTACGGGGTGTGGTATTATATTATGACACCCACCTACAGGGTTATTTATTAACAAAAATAGAGAAAAAGTGTAAATACAAAATGTGTAGGGTAAGAAATACGGTTTTTAATGGAATACCCTGTGTACTGTTTATTTTTAAGAAAGGCCATTCTCTACTGATTTCAAAAATATATAATTTGATTATATTAGCGCAAAGCGTTTATTAATTATTTTAGTTAAATTGCAATATTACTCGCCATATAAATCTAAGGTAATATTATAATATACTGCAAAACTTGTTATAGTTAAACCAAAATAATTGAAAATGTTTGTTTTTTTAGTAACGGATTCTGGCGGTTTAAAATAAGCCCTAAAGCTTTAATATTTACACTTTTTTTCTATCTTCGTTAATAAAATCTGTAAGTCGGTGTCAAATATAATGACTCACCCTGTATAATTTGAAACAAGTCAAAAATAATTGTCACTTTTCAAATTATGTAATCAAAAAGAAGCTAATATTTTATTACACACATCCTAAACAAGACAAGCGGGATTTTTATAATCAACAAAATTTGGCGGAAATAATTTAAATAGTTAAATAGTTATTTTTGTAACGAGTAACGAAAGTATTCTTTTTTTTTTGGCACCAATCGTTGCCGTTTACAGGGGTTAATAAAAGTTAATATAGCCATCATAGAAACATTTTTATATATATATATATATATATATATATATATATATATATATATATATATATATATATATATATATATATATATATATATATATATATATATATATATGTATATATATATATATATATATATATATATATATATATATATATATATATATATATATATATATATATATATATATATATATATATATATATATATATATATATATATATATATATATATATATATATATATATATATATATATATATATATATATATATATATATATATATATATATATATATATATATATATATATATATATATATATATATATATATATATATATATATATATATATATATATATATATATATATATATATATATATATATATATATATATATATATATATATATATATATATATATATATATATATATATATATATATATATATATATATATATATATATATATATATATATATATATATATATATATATATATATATATATATATATATATATATATATATATATATATATATATATATATATATATATACATATATATATATATATATATATATATATATATATATATATATATATATATATATATATATATATATATATATATATATATATATATATATATATATATATATATATATATATATATATATATATATATATATATATATATATATATATATATATATATATATATATATATATATATATATTTATATATATATATATATATATATATATATATATATATATATATATATATATATATATATATATATATACGCACGCTAAATCAGCTAGTTTGAATTCTCGGGTAAGCGGTCTGTGGTGTGTGTCAAAAAAAAACAAAAAATCTCATTTATCCATCAATACTCTATATTTCGCAATTGATTAATGTCTTCCTCAGGAGGTAAATAGCTAAAATACAACACTAATGAATTAACAGTACAATCAAAATAATACAAACTTACATTCAGAGTTACCATACAAAACGTTAAACAAATTTTATTTAAAAAACATTGGTAAAAAAAAACAAGCGTATTGAAGGTCCCCTGGCTAACTCACATCGTAGATGCTTAAAACGAAATGCATTCAGGTGTTTGTAAAATACAGAATTTATACTCGACGCGGGAGCGTCGGTAGGTAAAAATATACACTTTCAAACAATAAACCTGCAACCACACTAACGGGTTCAACAAAAATACAAGGCAACAGTACCAAAGTACATAGAAATACAGTGGTGCTAAACAAGAATGTTACAACAAATGGTACTAAGCTGATCAACATCTGATCTGAAATTTATAGAATTATCTTTATCCTTATTTATATGTATCATTTCCAAAAATGTTCTTTTTTTATAATTACCTTCACGTATCAACACAAAAGCGATAGTAGAATAGATAAAAGATCGTATGCTTTAGTACATCACTTTCAAAATCTGGGCCATAGATTTGACTTTAACAACACAAAAATTTTAGAACGTGAAGGTAATTATAAAAAAAGAACATTTTTGGAAATGATACATATAAATAAGGATAAAGATAATTCTATAAATTTCAGATCAGATGTTGATCAGATAAGTACCATTTATTGTAACATTCTTGTTTAGCACCACTGTATTTCTATGTACTTTGGTACTGTTGCCTTGTATTTTTGTTGAACCCGTTAGTGTGGTTGCAGGTTTATTGTTTGAAACTGTATATTTTTACCTACCGACGCTCCCGCGTCGAGTATAAATTCTGTATTTTACCAACACCTGAATGCATTTCGTTTTAAGCATCTACGATGTGAGTTAGCCAGGGGAACTTCAACACGCTTGTTTTGTTTTTTTTTATGTTTTTTAAATAAAATTTGTTTAACGTTCTGTATGGTAACTCTGAATGTAAGTTTGTATTCTTTTGATTGCACTGTTAATTCATTATTTTAGCTATTTACCTCCTGAGGAAGCCATAGCATTGCCCGAGAATTCAAACTAGCTGATATATATATATATATATATATATATATATATATATATATATATATATATATATATATATATATATATATATATATATATATATATATATATATATATATATATATCGGGGGATAGCCGCAAATTATCTTTGGAAAAATTTGCGATCGCTACTCTCGTGCTTTCTCAACACCCTTGGCAACATTGCGCATTAATTTCTCGGCTTTTCAAAACCTGCATCGATTTAGGGGGGCTGAAAATTGCCGTGCCTTGTTCGATCTACTACGTAGCTATCTTGATCTATTGTATTACTTATGACGAACTCGGAATTAGTCTTAGTTCTTGATTGGGCATTTTAATATACAACGTTGCATTTTAGTCGTTCTTATTAGCTAATGGAGTACGCGGATTAGATAGTTTTGAAAGTGATTTTTTGTTGTGCATAAAGCATAAGGATCTTTTATAACATTTTATACCAAAGGACAGTCTTATTTACACCTGCGAGGGTTTATATTCTTGCATACATGGGTAATACTTTTGACACCAAGAGACGAGTCAGCTAATGGGTTAAACCGGATTTTGGCAGATACATTTATTACAATTTTTAGTAAAAATACTTTTAAATTCAATACATATACCCCCATTATGCATATTATTATAACGGGAAATTTATATTCAAAACCTAAATGTAACGAGATCCTCAGAAAATATACACGAAAGCTTGTTATTATTTAGCAACACAAAAGGCAAAATCCTATAGGGAAATTTGTGATGTTGAAGCAGGTATATTTCAATGTTGTTCGCATAACAGACATAATAATATAACTCTCAAATGCGTCTCCGATAATATGGAGATATAAATGGCAAATATAACGAATAAGAAATATAACATAACTCCATCCATCTTCCTATTATTTTTGCTCTCTAAATGTTATTGGAGTATGGTAACTTTGAAATACAGTAAGATTAAATAATAAAAAACGATATCAAACGAAACGCATCATTAGTGAAGACATTCGAAAATTGTATTCAAACCTTGCACGCATGGTGGTTTACCGTACCCTGTACCTATCTTTACCTCAATAAAATGATGTTTTGACGAACATTAGCTCCCAGTTTGTATTTAACGTCACAGATCCAATATTCGCCTCAACATGTAGCCGAAATATTTAACAAATTCTTGGTTAAGAATATTGGTTCTAAGGTTTAAATGCATTTACCGATTCATCCGGTTCTTGTTCTATAGTCTTCGGTAATAGATAAAGAGCTGCAAAAACATAATATGCTACATAGGGTGAAGCTGAATATGCCTGAGGTATATTATAATATTATTCAGAATAAAACCAAAAAATTAGGAGTAGGAAAATGAAGAAAAAAAAATTATCTAAACTACAAGGGAGGCTTTAAGGACTTTAGTCAATTAAAAAAATCAAGGTTCTTGAGATCAGACTAAGGCAGGGGTATTCCTCAATAAATCTGAAATATTATTTTTGAACATAATCTATTTTGACTTATGATATCAGTCTTTAAAATATTTGGCCTAAGGCTAAATACATGACGTCCTGGCCGTGGATTTAAAATAGTAGCCTAAAACTAAATTTATTCACTTAAGAAATCGAAACTATTCTGTATTTTTATTTTCTGACGTAGCTTGCTCTGAGAAGATAAGCTCGAAGAGATTCAGTAAACATGACTTCGTGTTAAGATGGGTTTTACACGTGAGATGTAGATCGAAATTTTAAAATGGAAACATTTAATCTTTAGATCGAAATACAAGAATTTTAACCACACTACACCACAACTTGTTATGCGAGTTTCGCTAACCAAGTTAACATCATCAGCAAATGATATAAACACAAGTTACTTATCCTAACCGAGACTATTTATAGGTAAATGTGGTCCCACTTTGTAGCACACGACTGCACCGTTGTTAAATAAGCAATAGAGGGGGTATAGAGAATAGGCCCTCTGTCTTTATTTAGTTCTTTCTTACCACATTTAATTATTTCTATACTCTCAAACGCATCCAATAATCTATTATTAGATACACTTTTAATTAACTTAAGATTATTTATTCTTATTTGGTATTGTTTTCCAAAGCATGTTGGGCAACGCTTGACTTTTCTGTTTCTTAAATGTGCCATGTGTTCTTTAAAACGAATGTTCATGGAGCGTTTAGTTTGCCCAACATATTTTACATCGCAGTCATTACAGCTAATTTCATAGATGCCACTGCTCTCCTTCAAGTCGACTTTGTCTTTAGGGTTTCCAAGGAGATTTTTCAAATGTGTTCTCCGTTTTGTAGGCTAGTCTAAAACCTACGTTTTTAAATACTTTTTCTAGACCTCTCGTATGTCTGGGATTATATGGGAATACTATGAACTTATTGGGAGCCTCAGGTGCTTGAAGAGTAACTTTTAACATTTTCTTATGCCTATGTCTATTTACTAATGCATGTACAAAATTATCATTATATTCATTACTTTTAGTTATATTTTTAGTCCGATTCATTTCAATGTTAAAACGTTCTTTACCTATTGGAAAATTAACTAACCTGTGAGTTAAGAAATAAAATGCTGCTATTTTGTGTTGACGGCAATGAAATGGGTCGGATGATATATATCTATCAGAATTAGTAAATTTCCTATAAATATTAAATTCTAATGTCTCGTTATTTGTAATAACCAACGTATTGAGAAAAGGTAATTGGCCATTGCTCTCAATTTCGTACGTGAAATTAATGGAAGGATATTTATTGTTTAATGTTTCTAAGAAAGTGTCCAAATTTTCTGTTTTAATATCAAAAATAGCAAATATATCGTCTTCGTATCTATACCACACCCTTGGAAAAAATACATGAGTTCTTTCTTGAATTGGGTTTCTAATCTACCCATAAACAAATTTGCAAGGAACGGAGATAAGCAATTGCCGATCGCAATTTCCTCAAGTTGTTTATAATGCTTATTGTTGAACTGAATGATGATGATTCATACATAATTTTGTGAGAAGCAAATATTCATCTATAATTTCTTTCTTCAAATTATTGAATTCGAGTAGTTCATTTAGGTACTCTAGAGCTAGTGATATGGGTACACTAGGAAACAATGAGCTTACATCAAAAGATTTTAAAATTTCACCTTTCTTTTGATTGAACATTCTTAATTTTATCTAAGAATTCTGACGAGTAAGTAACCTCAAAGTTATCGTACGAGCTATTTAATTTGCTAAATTCTTCTACTAACCATTTTGAAATATTGTACGTTGGTGATCCAACAGCTGAAACAAGAGGTCACATTTAAGATACGGACGAACAGAAAAGTCAAGCGTTGCTCAACATGCTTCGGAAAACAATCACCAAAGAGGAATAAATAATCTTTTAATTAAAAATGTATCTAATAATAAGTTATTGAATGCGTTTGAGAGTATAAAAACAGTTAAAGGTGGTAAAAAAGCACTAAATAAAGACAGAGGGCCTATTCCCTATAGGAAGGATAAATTACTTTAGTTTAGAACATCTAGTGATGATGCTAACTTGGTTAGCGAAACGCGCGTTCAGAACGTAACAAGTTGTGGTCTAGTGTGGTTAGAACTCTTGTATTTTGAGCTATCTTCCACCACAGGTTCCAGTGTTAGGATTTAATCTTTAATTGATTAAAAGATGGAATAACACTTGAGGACCCCCTAAAAGGTTATACATGTGGAAACAGGAGAATTATATAAAAATCCCTGCTTTTATAGACTTCCAGTGTTCGATTCAATATTTCTGTACTCATTCAATCTTAGCGGGTTACGACCTACCACAGTCACTAAGGTATAAGTGTATATACAATACTAAGTATTTTGGTTTATTTTACAAATCTCTAATTTTACACGTATAAGGTTTTTCCCGTGTATTGGCCCCTATATTCGTTATTTTAAAAATTTTAATAAATAAAAAATAAATCAATAGATTTCTTGTCTAAACATTTATAAATTTCCAAAAAATGTATACAATACGTTCCAAATTCCTTTATTTATATATTTGAATTGTTCTGCTAACGGATTCTAAAAATATTGTAAAACTAATATCTTCCATTTAACCCTGCAGATTATAGGTCAACATCTAGAGAATGACTCTGGACATATTTTAATTTAATCATTTTATTTTATATTATTACTGCTTGTATATCATTTATGTCATTGTTTGTTTTTTTTTTAAATTAAGTTATTAATATAATTTACTTAATCAACTAAAAAAAACTCATCTTCTTAAAGCAGGGCGGTATTTGGTGTTATTTAATAACCGATTAATTTATGAAACTCGGTAAAAACAATAAACTATATTCTATAAGTTAATGAAATCGAAAGAAGCAAATGTATTTACAAATAATAATACACCCCTAATTAATAATTTATAACACTTTCCACCTTGTACTAAAGATGTTTTTCAATGGGTTTTTATCTGGCTCTCATTCCCCATTCTAGTATGCCAAAAGTCTGCATTTATTTAAAAATCGTTTTCTTGAAAAATGTTGGTCGCACAGCACTTTCCCTGGAATATTTCTTATGTGGGACTCGATTTTTAAAGGTAAAATATTCGCATGTTTCGAAAAAAGTACTTTAGTTTGATTTGTATGTTTAAATAATGACTTTGTAATTTAAATTAATGTATTTTATTCAATCGTCGCGCCTGCGACTCTAAAGGTAATATTCTAGGCCTCCGTGTGACGTTGTTGTCGAATAAAATGATAACCATATACCTCCAGATTGTCATCAAATACATTGCTACATCTTAAAATCTTGTATTTTTCTAACTCTATAACTCTAAATGAGTTCAGAATCCCAAAAATAAACTGGAAAATGAAGCAAACTAATGTAAATTTACAAATGAAGTAAGTATAATAGCAGAAATATATAATTTCTGCAGGTGCAAAACGGCCTAAAAGAAGAATTGCTTTCGATTATGTCACAGGGTACCCTCCTGCGATCATGATTTCTGGGCCTCTACCCTCATCAGGCAGGCTTGTACCCAGGGAGATCTGAAATAACAGATTGCTCGATATGACAAAATCGAAAACGAAACGTCTATCATACTGAAACAGTACTACAAGTTAAATGTAACATTTAGCACCACCTATCGGGGCTCCGGTGATTTCCGGCTGCAAACCCGTAGGTCATTTAAAAAGCATGCACTAGCACCATCATGCGGAGAGTAGATACTAAAAATCGATAAAAATGCGCTCTCACACATCTTTATCAAAAGTTCTTGGCCGGAAAAGATATATGTATAATAGCAGAAATATATAATTTCTGCAGGTGCAAAATGGCCTAAAAGAAGAATTGCTTTCGATTATGTCACAGGGTACCCTCCTGCGATCATGATTTCTGGGCCTCTACCCTCATCAGGCAGGCTTGTACCCAGGGAGATCTGAAATAACAGATTGCTCGATATGACAAAATCGAAAACGAAACGTCTATCATACTGAAACAGTACTACAAGTTAAATGTAACATTTAGCACCACCTATCGGGGCTCCGGTGATTTCCGGCTGCAAACCCGTAGGTAATTTAAAAAGCATGCACTAGCACCATCATGCGGAGAGCAGATACTAAAATCTTTATCAAAAGTTCTTGGCCGGAAAAGATATATGTATATTAGCAGAAATATATAATTTCTGCAGATGCAAAACGGCCTAAAAGAAGAATTGCTTTCGATTATGTCACAGGGTACCCTCCTGCGATCTTGATTTCTGGGCCTCTACCCTCATCAGGCAGGCTTGTACCCAGGGAGATCTGAAATAACAGATTGCTCGATATGACAAAATCGAAAACGAAACGTCTATCATACTGAAACAGTACTACAAGTTAAATGTAACATTTAGCACCACCTATCGGGGCTCCGGTGATTTCCGGCTGCAAACCCGTAGGTAATTTAAAAAGCATGCACTAGCACCATCATGCGGAGAGTAGATACTAAAAATCGATAAAAATGTGCTCTCACACCTCTTTATCAAAAGTTCTTGGCCGGAAAAGATATATGTATAATAGCGGAAATATATAATTTCTGCAGGTGCAAAACGGCCTAAAAGAAGAATTGCTTTCGATTATATCACAGGGTACCCTACTTCGATCATGATTTCTGGGCCTCTACCCTCATCAGGCAGGCTTGTACCCAGGGGGATCTGAAATAACAGATTACTCGATATGACAAAATCGAAAACGAAACGTCTATCATACTGAAACAGTACTACAAGTTAAATGTAACATTTAGCACCACCTATCGGGGCTCCGGTGATTTCCGGCTGCAAACCCGTAGGTAATTTAAAAAGCATGCACTAGCACCATCATGCGGAGAGTAGATACTAAAAATCGATAAAAATGCGCTCTCACACATCTTTATCAAAAGTTCTTGGCCGGAAAAGATATATGTATAATAGCAGAAATATATAATTTCTGCAGGTGCAAAACGGCCTAAAAGAAGAATTGCTTTCGATTATGTCACAGGGTACCCTCCTGCGATCATGATTTCTGGGCCTCTACCCTCATCAGGCAGGCTTGTACCCAGGGAGATCTGAAATAACAGATTGCTCGATATGACAAAATCGAAAACGAAACGTCTATCATACTGAAACAGTACTACAAGTTAAATGTAACATTTAGCACCACCTATCGGCTGTTATTTCAGATCTCCCTGGGTACAAGCCTGCCTGATGAGGGTAGAGGCCCAGAAATCATGATCGCAGGAGGGTACCCTGTGACATAATCGAAAGCAATTCTTCTTTTAGGCCGTTTTGCACCTGCAGAAATTATATATTTCTGCTATTATACATATATCTTTTCCGGCCAAGAACTTTTGATAAAGATGTGTGAGAGCGCATTTTTATCGATTTTTAGTATCTAATGAAGTAAGGTTATTGAATATTTTAAATTTTTAAATTAACAGACTGGTATTCATAACTGCACCAAAAGCTCTTTAAAAGTAAATAACATGTGAGCAAGTTTTTAAGTAAGTAAGTATCGGAGAAAATATAAAACAATTAAATGCAATGCAGTTTAAACAATGTAAGCGTAACTTGACTCAATGTAGACCATTTTTGCATAGATAGTGTGAAGTGCGGCAAGTATCGACTATTAGATATTGAAGAGGAATTCCGTCGAAAAACTAATTAATTTTGAAATACCTCGCAAACAACCGTATTATTTTGTAACACATCAGAAGTTAATCGCACTGCCACTCGTTCTCCTACTCGCTCGACTTTTTTATTCATTTGGGATAACGACTCCGGTTATTTTCTACACTTTAATAAAGGGTTATGGGCATGTGGGGGTTAGATTGGGACGATATTTTTCGTTCTTGGACACAATATCAAAATATTAAAATGTTGATTATTTGTATGAGCTTTACGACTTTTGGGATGTCTCCAAAAGATGTTACGCTGCAATTATTTATATACGAGGAGTATATAATAATACTATTTTCACTAAACTCATTTGCTCTAAAATGAGAGTCTTTTGTTGTAAATAATCATCGGAACTATAGTTCTATTAGCCATATTTTCACTTATGTTGATTCTGAAATTGTTTAATATTGAATCAAATCGCATCCGCACCATTGGAAGAAGTTGTATTTCATCAAGTCTCCTATATTCAGGGACATATTTCGGTTCTCTTTTGGCACCCCGTGAGCTCTTGTAGTAATTGTGCCAATACAGTCTTGCACGGTTTACTAGTGGCAAAATTTGGCTGCAACCCTGTAAGGTATATAGCTCTGGTTTTTTTATCTGATGCCACAGATTCTTGGATATTGATAAAACTTATTGTAAAACATAACATATTTAAATCGCTTCATAGATCAGCAAGTTCTGAAAATTTTTTTAACAATTAACTAACTCCTAACTATCATAGAATCATTTTTAAATTTGCAACTTTTAAGCTAACTACTGGTAATTTTTTACCGATAGCACTCTCAACGAACCGCTGGTGAAGCAATGCACTTTGTGTGGAAACTAAAGGCTAAGCGCTACTAGAATTTATTTTTTCATTTTTTTTATCTCTAGTAGGTTAAATCAATTTTTTTATTTTTTGCGTTTCTCTTTTGGGTATACAAACCTTTTTGGGTTGTGTAAATGTTTTTTTGATTTATATAAACAAACTTCTAACTATCTAGTTCTCTTCATAGGGTGGTTAGATGAACAGCTTTTCTAGAACTTGCCACTTTTTTGACTGTTAATTTTCGAATGAATTTGTTAAATAAAGGCTATATATTATTATTTTTATGACTTGTTGTCTCACAGTATTCCTGTGGTTGTATTTTATACTGACGGGATTATACCAAGTTATTACAAAAAATAAAAATAAAAAAAGGAAATAAAAAAAACATCTATTGTA
This sequence comes from Kuschelorhynchus macadamiae, assembly GCA_030620095.1. Classification (NCBI taxonomy): domain Eukaryota; kingdom Metazoa; phylum Arthropoda; class Insecta; order Coleoptera; family Curculionidae; genus Kuschelorhynchus; species Kuschelorhynchus macadamiae. The sequence goes on from JAUTXW010001311.1 coordinate 542,309, forward strand.
TATTAAGAAATGATCTAACGATGCTACACGTTTTCAAAATGACCGATTTTTGGATGTTCCTGTGAATGTCTGTATTAAGTCCTAATTGAGACAAATGCGGTGTAAACGTTGTTGGGGTGAGACCTGTTACTGATATGGCGACAGGAACAATGATGACTCTTTCCTGTTTCCACAGCCTTTTTACTTCTATTGCCAAGTCGGTGTATTTGGCGATCTTCCCACTGTATTTCGCTTGGATGTTCTCGTTGTTGGGGACAGCCATGTCAATAAAATAAGTGATTTTCTCTTTTTTGGATTGAAAGGTGATATCGGGTCTGTTTACGGGGATTGTTTTATCTGTGTGGATGTCAATGTCCCAGTAGAGCTTGTAGTCTTCATTTTCAAGTATGCATGTTGGTGTATAATGGTTGTAAGGGTCTGTGTTCTCCGTTAGTTTATATGTTGAGGCTAATGCTTGATGAACGACCTTCACTGCTGAGTTGTATCTCGCGGTGTATTCAGTTTCCGCCATTATTCTACATTCACTCGTTATGTGATCGATCGTTTCTCTCTGCTGGTGATATCTCCTACACCTCTCGTCTTCAATGATAATGTGTCCTTGATGATGCGCTTTCGGTAGTTTCTGGTTGTTATGGCTTTGTCCTGCATGGCAAGCAGGAAGCCTTCTGTTTCGGGGAACAGCTGCCCTTCTTATAACCACGTATATGAAAGCTTTTTATGTATAGGGTCTTGCTTTATGTGGTATCTGTGTCTTCCTTAAAGTGTTTCAGACCAGGTGTTCCTCTTTTCTAGACGTGATTGGATGTGACTGTGTGCGTCTGCTGCGTGGCTCATTTGAGATAGATCGAGCGGTGTATAATTCTTGTCTGCCTTCACTATTGCCTTGTGGAGGTTAGTTTATTTGTTGTGGAAGAATTTTCTAAGTTCGTAAATTTGTTTTTTATTTACCGTAAAGTTACCTAACTTTGACCGAAATTGAAGTTCAATTGTGAATATCTTTGCTTGGCGTTTAGCTAATTTGTTCATTTAGTGGACCACCTTGGGGCTTCAAGTAACCCTTTAAATTGCACCATCAAATTTTTTGTTAGCAAGCCACATAAGGCATTTTTTTAAAAAAAACCTTGGTGGTCAAAGTTAGGGACGATGAACCCAACTTTGACTGACCCCTTAAAATGTATGATATCTTAAATTTAGGGACCCTGTTCAATATCATTGACCATCAGATTCGTTTTTAAAAAATATTAGAGAAGATTTGGTTAATTTTTTTCAAGAATAAAACACAAAAAATCAAAAATAAAGTATTTATTCTTATAAATATAATAAATGCAGGTACTAAAAAAGTCTCGATTTAGTAAAAACAAACTAACATATAAATCAAACATAAGAAAATATTATTCTATTTTTAGTTGCAAATTGTCAACTTCTGGAAATACCAACCCGCGTTTGAAATCACTAGGTTTGTTTAGTTTCAAAATTATGTCCTTTTTAGAAACTAGTGATATATCATCTGCTATGGGCCAAATAAATTTGGAATTCTTATTCCGCATGAATTTTATTTGAAATTCTTGCTCCTCGGAAGTCATTATTTGACCAACATAATATTTTGGTTGGTTATTTAGGATTTTTAGGGACACTACTACATAGTCATCTGTAGCACACTCTTCTTTTTTGTTCATTAAGGTCTTTCTCAAATCTGCTAGGTTCGTATTTTCCTCTGCTGAATCTTCATCGTCGAGTTGGACTTCAGTAGTTTTACTTAAAGCCTTTTTTTCATTAGCTGCCCATGTCTCAAAACAGCTATCATTTAAAGTGTCCGCGTATATTATATTGCCTTCATCAATACTGTCAGAACTTTCGCTGGCTAGTCTCATTCTTTGCGTCTTTTTCTCGAATATCTTTTTAATAGCTGTCTTCTGATTCGATGGACCTGGAGTTGGGTTGACGCCATTGTCATTCGAAGTGAGATCTTCCAATCGGATTCCCTGACCTGGTTGGACGTTGATTTTCGATTTTCTTGTCTTCTTAGATGCTTCTTGATCCCCATATCTCATAGTTTTTAGCATTCCTACTACGACTTCAGAAACTAACTCAACTGAGCGATCTTCTGTCGTCCCTTCAGTGCTAGTTCGAGGAAACCTATTTATCACTTCCTGTGGATTAAACGGAACAATTCCACATTTTTTAAAGCCAGAAATCAAATTAGTAGAATGATTGTTTGGAGAAATGCTCTTACAAAGATTGTTTAATAGGCGCGGAAACTGGTCCTTTTGAATTACCTGGGATTTTCTTTGTTGGTTACTTTTCCAGGAATCTAATATGTCCCGCCACGCGCATAGAAGGCGACATCCAGTGGCTGGCACAAATGGGTCGAATTTTTAGGAAAACATGCGAAAATAATATTATTTTCATGTGCAGTTTTTAAAACTTCCGATGAAAAAATACTCGCTAGATTATCTCCAAGTACTACGATTTTTCCATCCTTATATTGTTTTTTAACGAATGATACAAATTGGTTGCAGAACCAGTCGGTGAAAATAACAGAGTCGAACCATCCGCTTTTACTCCGATTGTATCGTGTGTGGGGTGGGTCCTCCCTCTGTCCATGTGGACCAAATGTGTTCAGATTTGTACACCACGTATGGCGGCAACATTACACCACTTGCGGATCCGCAAAACATAACGGACACACTGGCTTTTGTGGAATCGCGAATCCTATCTGGGTATTTCGTACCTTTTTTAAATATGTACTTTTTCCTTCCCGGATCGTCGGCTAGGTTGGTTTCGTCGTAATTATAAATTCGGCCGGGGTCAATAAAGTCTCCATCATTCTGTAATGTATCTTTCAATGCATTGAAATATTGCATTATTGTATCTGGCGATATTTCTCCTTTTGAAACCTTGAGGTTTTGACTCATTCTATGGCTAAGTGCCTGATGCCGATTTATAAACTTTGTCGTCCACCTTAGAGTTGGCATATTTCCTTCTTTAAATTGTGAAGCGGTCACTCCCTTTTTATCTAAAAGGTCGCTTACTAAATGTTGCAAGTCTTTACGGCTAAAAGGGAACCCCCACTCGCTAACTTTTATAGCATGTGCAACTATAGCTTCTTCTTCAGTGGGTGTTAGCACGAAGGGGCGACCGACCTTACCCAAGTGTACTTTTTTACACTTATTAATTAATGTACCCTTTGGTATGTTAAATGTTTTCGCTGCCTGGTTTTTTGATATTTGTCCCGACCTTATCATGTTTAATGCCCTTTCAAGGTTAACTCGATTTTCCCCTATGTCGTACTGGCTGTACTTTCTTTTCGGCATTTCTGAGAAAAAATAATAAGTTTTTATTAAAATAAAACTCAACTTTGACCGTGCCATTAACTTTGACCGGCGGTCAAAGTTATTGACAAAAGTTGCAATTTTAGGTTATGTTTAAATTTTTTTTTAAATATAGAAAAATGTGTGACCAGTTCAGTTCACGTTATCACAATCACTTCTTAATAGTTTAAATCACTTACCTGCGTAATACTAATGATTAAAACGAATTAGTTTTTGCTCAGCAATGAGAAGTTTACCGGTAATGTTTTCGCGCACTTTTTCGGGATGGCGGACAAAGTTTCTATCGTGACTATTTTTTCGCGCACGTTTGAAAACGCATTAAAGGCCATCTATGATGCACTGCCCTACTTATCAGGACCAAAATCGCAACGGTATCTACTTTTGCTGCTTCATAAATTCGGTTAAAAACATTTTTTGAATTTGTGATCAATGTTATATTCGGAGTCAAAGTTAGGTAACTTTACGGTACCGATTGTATATCTATAATTCCCCTCCCTCCTTCTTTTCTCTCGATGGTGAGACTTTCCTTGCATGCGTTGGGATGTAACTTCCTGTGTTTAGTGAATTCAGAGCGTATGAGAATGTGAATGTTTTCTATGTCTGTGTGTGACCATTTAATGATAGCAAACGAATACGTAAGAATAGGTATGGCGAAGGTGTTAATAGCCTTCGTTAGATTTCTGGAATTCAGTTTAGTTTTAGTAGCTTTGTGAGTCTGGTTTTAAATTCCGTCATGAGCTCTGATTTGATATGAGTGTGGTTAATTTTGGTGCTTTGATGGAAGCCTAGGTGCCTGTATGTTTCTTCTTTGAGCATGTTATCTATAGTTTCATTGTTGATTGCTTCCCTCGTGGGTGGTCTTTCCACTATTCCTTGTTGATATGAAGTTGCTTGCATTTACTTATACCAAATTCCATGTTGATTTCCAGGGTAAACGTTTCTGTGATTTTAAGGAGTTCCTTTAGCTGTGCCTTTGTGCTTGCATATAATTTTATGTCATCCATGTACAAGAGATGGTTTATTTTGCGTACGTTATCTTTTTGGTGTTTAATTTGGAATCCGAAGTTTGTGTTATTCAGTGTGTAGGAGAGTGGATTGAGAGAGAGGCAGAACCACAAAGCGCTGGGTGAATCTCCTTGGAATATACCTCGTCTGATGTCGACCTCTTCTGTTTCGATGGCTCTTTTTGTGTTCTCAGGTTGATTTTAGTTTTCCACGTACTCATGATTTGCGTAAGAAATTGCCTGAGGTTTTTATTGACTTTATATAATTCTAGCACTCTGGTTAGCCAACTGTGGCGTATCGAATCAAAGACTTTTTTATAATCTATGTAACCAGTATGAATGTTTCTATAATTTTTTCTGGTTTGTTCCATGATGACGCTCTTTATAATTAGCTGCTCATTGCATCCTGGGCTGTTTTTCCTGCACCCTTTTTGCTCTTCCGTTAGAATGTTTTTGTGTGCTATTTTCCTGGTAATTGTGGCTGTGATGATCTTATATAGGGTTGGAAGGCACGTAATAGGTCGGTAATTTGACGGGTCCTTATTGTCTGAATTTTTGGATTTAAGGTATGTTATTCCTTGGGTGAGAAGACTGGGGAGTGTGCTAGGTTTTACAATAATTTCATTAATTTGGCGAGTGAGAGCTCCATTATTATTATTATTAACATTATTATTTTGTTCTTTGCTAGTGTATTCGATGCAGATATGTTTATTATTTCCTTTTATATTATAATTTATTTGAAAATGAATATCCAATATATGTATTTTGGCCGGGCGGTATGTTCCGTATTTATTTAATAAATCGGCTATTCCCTACATATGGCCGTATAACTAAGAAGCTTCTGTTATTTTTTTGTAAATCTCACGTATTTTACTCGACCTTGAATTATGTTTTTGGCTTGGATTTAAAAGCTAACACGTTTTATATTGTCATTACTTTTAACTGTTTATTTATTTTTTGGTAACTTAATATTTTTTAATTAATTCATATTATATAATATAATAATATGATAATAACATATTGATGCTGATTTACTATATTTTCATTTGCGTACACGCACTCATACACATATAATACATCTTTGATATAACTTACAATTTTTACCTTATGCGAAAAACGTTTTTTAATAGGTTTTTACCTGTGCCCCGCTCCACATTCACGCTTGCCGAAGCGTTCGCACTTCTTTGAAAGTCGTTTTCTTGATATGATGTTGTCAGCACAGCATTTCCCCTCGAAATATGTGTTCCTTGAGACTGGTTTTTTAATAGAAAGGGAAACTCTTTGCAAATATCGAAAAGAGCACTTTCGCTTGAATTGTATCGATAATTCACTGACCGACAAAAGAAATTTTTTTGTTGTAACACAAATCAGAATAGCGTAATCTAATAGAATGGACCTATCCAAATACGAAAATGACAAATAGGTAGTTGTAGCACGGAGGGTATTCTTGTTAGAGTTGTAGAACCTTATCGAATTTTACGATACTTAATATCTATAGAAAAAATGATTTCAGAAAATGTTTAACCCTGTTTATTGACTATGTTTACAGTTTCCGCCTATTAAACATACCATACATCTAAAAGAAAAGCAAACGAGATAAATATTAACTTAAAACACTAATTAAACTTTATTTTTTCCGTTTATGAGGTGTCCTATCTTCTCTCTTCAAAAACCAACAGTAGTCACCCATCAGGACTGGATCCCATCGTCCTTGGTACCGAATTACCATTGTTATGATATCTTGGTGAAACCTTTCACCCTGATCGTCACTAACGGCTCCCAAATTTTTAGGAAAAATAACAGATGGGAATGGAGGAAGTGCATTTTTAATGACATTCTGGCACCAAGCGCTTTATAGGCATCTAAGAGTTCATTGACTAATTGTTCATAATTTTCAACCCTATTGTTGCCTAAAAATTCTCTTACTATATTAACAAATGAATTCCAAGCTCTGAGTTCCGGCCTGGTAAGCTTTAACTTTTAAATCCCCACATATCTGCCATTTATACCTATTGTAGTTTATTTTATACAAAATCGTGCGCATATTTTCATAATTTTCTAATAAGGGCCACTCACGGGAAGAATGTTCAATATCAAGTTCCTGCATTAGACTGTCTATAACAGTACACGCGCACAACGAATTTTCCATACTGTAGAATTCAGGAAACATAGCATTTCTTTTTCTAAAATTCGTAATTTTTGTTTCTTTGGCTAATAGGTTCCATTCCTTAAGACGGGAACCCAGAAGTTCTGGCTGTTGCTTGGATAACCCCAAATCACGTACTAAATCATTTAATTCACTTTGAACAATCAAATGTGGCTCGCCGGAACTGGCACCTATGGTAAAAGTGAGATCGATGCACTGTTCTTCTGAGCTGCTTGATGATCTCCTTATCTCCCAAATCAATAGCTTGCCAATTTAAAAGCGCATTCGGCACTAGCAAATTTACATTATGAGGAAGAGGTCGTAAGGCAAATTGCAAATTTGCATATGCTATACGGTGCTTTCCCTTTTTGGAATAACCTTCAGTCTTTGTCAGGCAAAAATAACAATCGTCAGAATGATTGGTGGGTTCTCGCCATACCATTGGAACTACAAAACGTATACATAGAACGGAAGCTTTCACGGCTTTGGTCAATTAAGAAATCATGTTTCTTGGGATTAGACCGTGTCAAATTACCAATTTGATCAACACATCAAGTCTACTACCAGCGGAGAAAAAATCTTTAAAACCAAGCAACTCTAATATTCCCAGGTTCTACGGTCTTCCCAAGGTACACAAGGACAACGTACCACTTCATAAGAACTTAATAGACCTAGTGGAAGCTTGTCTTACATCTACTTATTTCATTTTTCAAGGAACTTTTTATGAACAAACTTCAGGGGCAGCTATGGGATCCCCTCTATAACCTGTGGTACCAAATATCTTTACGGAAGCCTTTGAGGATATTGCTCTAACATCCGCTCCACTAAAACCGCTTTGTTTGGCCTCATGGACAGGATAATCTCCTCATTATTCTGGACTACCTTAATCAGCAACATCATAATATCAAGTTCAAGATTCCCTTTCTAGATGTATGTGTTCAAAAGAAGGAAAATGGTACATTAGGACATTCTGTGTATAGAAAACCGACGCATACAAATAGATACTTAAATGCAAATTCTCATCACCATCCAGCACATAAGAAATCGGTTATTAACTCATTAGTATTCAGAGCTATTTCGATTTCTGATCAAGATTCTTTAACATCTGAAACATCGAAACTGACCGAAGCTCTCAGAGAGATGGCTATTGCACTGAAGATATTACGCGTTCAATTAAAAGATATAGTAAACCAACTCCGCCAAAGGAAAATGATAAAGAGCCACTATTAGGTAGTTTTGTTCTTCCCTATATACATGACACTACAGACAAAATAGGACAATTACTGCGCGAAGACAAATATTTTCTTCTAACGGAAATTTTTAATAATGATGCATGCCCCGCCACCGCTGCTTGAAATTTATTAACGCGTCGGACTAGAAAATTGGAAAATATATTTTGTAGGACAATATGAGAATTGAATTCTAGGTTTTTTAATTAAGCAATCATATAAAATCAGCTGGTTATCTATAAACAGAAATAAGTTATGATTATGACAAAAATCATAAAATGCCAAAATAATAACTTTTTATATTCTATAGATTACCAGGTGATTTTTTCATGATTGCTAATTAAAATACCTAGAATCCAATTTCAACATGGTCCTACAAAATACATTTTCTAATTTTCTTATTGAAAAAATGTTAGCTAGACAAGAACTCGTATAAGAAGTTACAAGAAGTTCTTAGGTAGTTACATTTTTGCTGACAGGTTATTATACTTGTTTATTTTATTTTATTTTATTTTATTTTATTTTTACCACATTCTACAGAACAGAATATATCCAATTAGTGAATGGGAAAAACTACTTAATTTACGTACAAACATATTTTAATTAATTTAAATAAGTAAAATATAATATTTAAGATGTTTATAGAAAAAATAAAACAATAGGTCAAAAAATCAGCCGCTTAATCGAGGCCACGCTGCAACTAAATATATCAAGTTGATTTTGTACACTATTGTTTTTGTTACACAATTGAAATAGCGGGGAAAATTTTAGCACATTTGTTCTTGGGGTGGGTAAGAAAAAGGTAGAGAAATTACGCGTCGTAGGTCTGGGTACTTGGAATTTCAGAGACTGCAAAATTTTGTTGGCATCTATTTTCCCAGAAATTATATTATGTAAGAAGATAAGTTGAGCTTTATCTCGGCGAATTTCTAGACTCTCCATTGAAAACCTAGTTAAAAGTTGATCATGTGGAAAGCCTATTTCAGGATAAACCCCATCAAGTTTAAAACAAATATATTTCAAAAAACGTCTTTGAACTTTTTCTAGGCTTGTGATATGCGCGTGGTAAAACGGACACCAAACAACTGCGGAATATTCTAACCGAGATCTGACAAAACCATTGAAAAGTAACTTAAGAGTATCACTATTGACGAAGTCACGAGTATTTCGTATAATAAATCCCAGTAATTTAAAACTATGTGCAACAACTTTAGAGACGTGGCCACGAAATGAAAGACTTGCATCCAGAATTACACCCAAATCATTCACCGATTCAGACCTATCTAATATTTGCCCATTTATAGTATAATTATAGGTTATAGGCCGAAGTTTTTTAGTGAAAGTGACAACGTTGCACTTAGAGACATTTAGAAGCAATTTATTTTCTTCGCATCACATGTTTATTCTGTCAAAGTTATTTTGTAGTTTAACACAATCACTTAAATTTTTAATTTTGAGGTATAGCTTGACATCGTCTGCGTAAAGAAGATAATCAACGTCTAGAGTATAAATAAAGTCATTAAGAAATAAAAGAAAAAAAGCAAAGGCCCTAGGTGGGTGCCTTGTGGCACACCAGATGTAGCGACAAATTCTTTGGAGTTGTGACCATGACATTGAACGAATTGAACTCGGTTTTTTAAGTAAGATTCAAAAAATAAAAGTAACTTATTTGAAATACCATAGGAAGCTAGTTTATTTAACAAAATGCCATGATCAAGACGATCGAAAGCTTTTGAGCAATCGGTATAAATGACGTCAGTTTGATCTCCAGCATCGGTAGATTCTGCAAGACCTTGAACGAGACAAAATAAATTTGAAACTGTAGATCGACCCTTCATGAAGCCGTGCTGCTGGGGTAATATATGCATACTTACCGAATTGTATAATTAGCCATGCAGAATAATTTCAAATATCTTCGAAAAGTTATTTATAATACTTATTGGACGATAGTTTGGGACAGAATTATTGTCTCCTTTTTTAAAGACAGGAGTTATTCGTGATATTTTCCATAGGTCTGGGAAAATTTAAGTATCAAGTGATATATTAAATAATATTGAAAGTGGTCTAGCAAAAATAGAAGCACAGTCCCTTAAGAGAAACGCAGGTATTTTATCCGGTCCTATAGTAGCCTTAGGTTTAATTCTTTTTAAGCTAATTAAAACCTCATCCTCGGTAATCACGCCAACGTCAAGTGAGTTTTGATAAGGATAATTGTCAGTTGCGATATCCTCCTTAGAAGATGATGCAACATAGGAGTCTTGGAAAAAAGATGCAAAACCATCTGCTATATGCTGGGGATTACCAAGGATAGAGTTATTACAAGACATAACATTTGGCAAATTATGTGAGTTTCTTTTGTTATTAACAAAACGCCAGAATTGTTTAGAATCATTTTTAATATTGTTTTCCATATTTGTACAGCATATTCTGTAGAAATTATTTATATCATGTTTGATTATTCTACGTAAATCTTTAAATTTTTCTAGACCTCGCCAGTGGTACCCAATGATTGCTATTGTGAACCCATAATTTCAAATTTAAATTTTTCTAATGCTTTTTGATACGTATGACAAGCACCGTAATTCCACGCGGCATGATTTATATTAATTTAACTACTTTGTTTTTGATTAACCATTAAGCAATTACTACATTTATAAAGATCAGGATTACGGACTTTGCAATCCTGAACATCGTGGTTTTCAGAACATAGAGGACATATTACATTGGCTTTACAGAACTTAGAGGTGTGATTGAGACTATTACATCGGAAACACCGGGTTATAGTAAAAGCCTCGTAGACTGCACAAGTATCGAGACCCACTAATATAGAATTATTAAGGATTACCTTTTTATAAATTTTTTCATAATATAACATTTAAATTATTATTAATTATTAAAAATTATGATTTTTATTATCAACAGTCAACCAAGCAGAACACATTTTTTGTTTTTCTTTATTTTTCGTCTCTCTAATATCCTAGAGAAATACTTTTATAGTTTAAATGTATAAACTAAAAAGCAAAAGTCGAGGCAAAAGTACAACTAGCAAAGTATAACTAGCACGATTTTGGTAAAGTTTTTTTAAAATTATTTGCTATTATAACATAAACCGAAAGACGATTAAATATTATTCTATTTGTCTTTGACTTGTATGTTAAAGTTTCCTTGGGTGACATATGCCAAATAACTTACCTGTATAATAAGTAACTATTTCAGCATTATATTGCTGTGAATAGTATAGTTTTCGCCACTTTTGTTAGGCATTACAAGGTAATACGAAGAAGGTATTACTGGGAATTTAGGTGCATTACTAGGAATTACTGAGGTATTACAGTGAATTAGCGGTAATTAAAATTGGAGAACATCCATAATTTACGCTATGAATTTATTTATGTGTATATGTAAATCGACTAATAGGCAACGGTATGACGGTCGTATATTCTGGTTGGAGTTGACAGGCTAATCTCTGGCTTAAAAAATATCGTATTTTCCGTTTCTGTTTCGTATATATATAAAACCAAAAATCATAAAACAAAATTTTATTATAAAAACTACTTGAAAGCACTATAATAACATTCTACACAATGGTAAAAAAATTGTTTTTGAAGGCAGCTTTAAATTAATAAAAATAAAGTATTATTAGAAAGATAAGAAAATATTTTTCCTAATTTTGAATGTCAGATTCTAAAAAAAAAAAACAAATTTTTATGTAATATAAATACATATTTTGTGATGTACTAAATAACCATCTATAAATTTGGCTCCCACTGTCAAATTTTCAAGTTGGAATACAATCTTATTTATAGTTATTTGTGTTTGTTTTTTTTTTTATTTAAATAGCTTGCATATTGTTTGTTATTACGTTTAATACTTTTAATATTTGTATGTTTCTGGTTGTTGTTTCATAAATCCAATTTCACACAATGTGCAGTTCGTACAAAATAAATAACACGTAAGTGATTTTTTATTTTATACTTAATGTTATTGTTTCTTTATAACACAAGAAGTTATTTAAAAATATTGGAAACTAACTCCACCTTGACAAGACCTAATTTTAAGATTCATAATTTCTTAATTCACCTTACAGATGGCAAAATATTTCCGTTGGTATTGTCAGACGAAATTTCAAAAGAGAGTGTTTAAAGCTCTTCCGGAATATTTAAAAACATTAAAAGTGGTGTCCTTATTATATAACCTCGATAAAACCAACGGCTGTATAGCATGGTTTTTATTTAATCTTCCTCATTAAGGATTAGGCCGCTAGGTAAAAACATTTAGTAATTGTATAATATATTATCTGATTTGTGCGAAGAATAATACATACGCTTCCTCAGAACTGAAAGTATTTGTCAATGCCTAACGTTTTGAACCTGAAAAGTTTTGCATTGCTCATCGTATTGCCACAGATTAACAACTTCCCAATTTAGATCTGAAGATGTGCCTTTAGTTATAAATAGGTACTCAGGCCTGCCCTCCATTGTGTTTTGACAGATCTGGGAAGATAACAATACTCGACTGGCTACAGGTTTTACGTACTTTGGTGATGATAAAATTTATTTTACCTTTTTTCAGCATTTCTTTAAGCTTTGCCATAAAAATCAGGAAATTAAAGTTTATCTTCACCCCCCTATTCATTAAAAAGGTTTAAGAGTTAGACCAGGTCTAGTTGCCATGGTACTTAAAACTCTTAGTTCGCCAGTTAGGTTTCGCTTATGTCACTGTCATTTTTAAATTGTCACATTTAGAAAAAATATTTGTTCAATTGCTAAAAATGTCATCATTAGACCTAATCTAAATTTAAACTTCTCTAGTGAATATCGTCGACTTCCACACGAAGTGACGTAACTAACATTCTATTCATTTTACAGGAGAGGAAAAAAACGAAAATGCTCAACGTTCAGAGTGACCCAGAATAAATATTAATTGAAATTGGATAATGAGCTGTCTATATAATATTCTTTAATGCATAAGCCATCATAGTATTCGTATGAAATATTTTACAACGTTCAAAGTTTTTAGGAAAAAAAATAGAGAAGTAGATACGTCGCTTCGTGTGAAATTCAAATATGAATGAAAAACTAAGACAGGAAACCGAATTGCTTCAATTCAAACCTTACAGTCATAGTGTTCAAAATTTGAAACGTAAATATTTAAAAAGCAGTTAAATTTAGGTATAGGATATTATAACTGATATGTCTGGAATTTTTATGTAGAATAAAAAACAATATACAGGGTGTTCCGTTAAAAAAATATTTTAAAATGAGGGTCATGGTCCAAAAAAAGTACCTAAATTTTGTTTCCCTGTCGACACCAAAAACTTTTGTTTGAAACATTTCCTTTTTTTCCAAAAAGCACCGTTTTAAAGAGAAACGACTGACTCAATTTATATTATTCATCCTGTATAATGTATGCATGTTTTGTATACGTATTTAATAGTTTTAATTTATATAACCAAACACTATGAAATAACTGAAAATAAAAGTTAAAAAAGTATTGTTAGTCACGTTAAAATTTATGTCTGGGCCATGATTTAACAGTTAATTGTAAAAAAATAGTAATTTTGTTCAAATATAGAGTTTTGTATCAGTACAGGTAATTTTAACTAGCATTGAGTTAATATATTGTTTTAGATTCAGTTAAAATGCAATACTTATAAGGACGCCACGGAAATCGAAATTATCAATGTCATTAAAACCTGGCTAGTAAAAGCGAAGGAGAGGATGAAATTAATAAAGAACAGGACGGTAAGATTAATTATTTTGTTTACAAATATTTCTTATTTTGCTGATAATCCTACTTTTTTTAGAATAATGCAGACGACTAGGAGGCCTAATGAACATTTGTTTTATATGTTACCTAGTAGAAATAAAAGATTTTATCGTGATAAGTATGTATTATTATTTTCCTAGCTGAAAACATAAATATATAGGTAACGTCATTTTCTTACCTAGTAACATGTAGGTATTTTATTAATTATTGTGTTAGTAAACGATTTCATTATAAATTCAACTTTCAGGAGGGATGTAGTGGCTGCTCTCTCCCGCCTACCCTCGTGCAAACAGTCAAGGCCGGGTCCAATATGATTTTGAAACTTTTTTTGAGTAGTCAATTTAAATGCATGTATCGCGCAAGTGAGGATTTTTTGTCTCTTGAAAACCCCTTTGGCAAATCCTGGGCACGGGCCTGCAAACTCTTCTCATTAATAAAAGGGACAGCCTGAACATTTCGAACTTTCAGAATATATTTCGCACATGAATAGTATGTTCCTTGGACATTTTATACACGTGCGTAGAAAAAAAAAACATGTTTGTCATATCCTTTTTTGCACAAAAATGGTATACCATCCTGGGAAAGTAAATCGCACCTGAATAGAATAATACTGTTACGAATTTAGCCCTGGTCATAGATTTGTTGAGATTTAGATGAATTTGTTTATTGTTTATTATTTTATTGAAGTAGACTTTCCTTAATTTTTCTCCATGTAACGACTATGTTAGTGTCAAAAATCGTTCTCGAATGTTCTGTTAGACTTAATTCATCTCACCCTGTACTATTTGGATTATTCTAGAATTTTCTAGATCATTCCATCCTTTTCTAAAGGCTATATAAGCGCGCCGCGAGGCCTCATTTGGATTCAGTTATAATTGAGATTTCGAAGTATTAAAAACCTGATATTGACAAGTTTAAAGTTACCTTAGTTACGATTGCTATGTATAACCAGTCTCTACCTTTGACACCTGTAACCTGTGTTTTGAATAAAAGGAGTGCATTCAGATTCTACGTTTTTGTGTACCGGCCAATCCGGAACATTTGGTGTCGGAAGCGGGATTAGGATCTAGTTGAAGCTAAAGAAGTAAGAAATAGTTTCTATTAGTAGCAGTAATCATGGCAACAAATTTGGATTCTTTGATGAACTTGATTATTGCAATGCATAATGACATTCAGAAAAACCAAGAAGAAGTAAAACAAGAAATAAAGAAGACCCAAGAGGAAATGAAGAATGAACTTAAAGAAGATATGAAGAGAAGTCAAGAAGATATGAAGCAGGAACTTAAAGAAGACATAAAAAAAAACCCAAGAAGAGATGAAGAGAGGCCAAGAAGACATGAAGAGGGGCCAAGAAGACATGAAGAGGGGCCAAGAAGAGATGAAGCAAGAACTAGGCGACCTGAAGAAAAATCAAGAAGACATGAAGCAAGAAATTAAGGAAGATATGAAGAGGAACCAAAAAGAACTAAAGCAAGAACTTACAGATGACATGAGGAAGAAACAACAAGACATAAAAAATTAACTTGAAGATATGAGGAGGCACCAAGAAGACGTAAAACAAAAAATGCAAGAAATGGAAAAGAATCATGAAGAAATCACTAGAAAAACGTTGCTTGAACTGACGCTAACCAAAGAAGATGTAAAAGAGGAAATGGAACAAATGGAGAAGAATGTGCAAACGCAAGTTCAGGAGGTTCATAACCAAATGCAGCAAGAAGTCCAAAGTTTACGATCCCAGATGCAGAAAATTGGACAGCACAGTGAGTTCAAATCCGACGTTGTCTCTTTATCGCATGTGATAAAGCCACCTACGTTCGATGGTAAGGTGCCGTGGGTTCCTTACCTGAAACAATTTGAAGCTGCCGCAACAGGAAATAGTTGGGATTCCACCGAAAAGGCACGAGCGCTGGTTTGTTCCTTGCGTGGCGAAGCAATGGAGATGTTAAGGAACATACCCGAAGATAAATAAAATGACTTTGGGACATTAGTAAGCCATCTAGAAATGCGTTATGGAGAAGCACATCTACAGGAGGTTTATAAAGCACAACTTCAATGTCGAAGACAAAAATATAACGAAAGTCTTCAAGAGTATGAAACCGATATCGTGCGACTAATTAACTTGACTTATCTATCCTACCCTGAAGAGATCAAGCAAGAGTTGGCAGTAAGCAGTTTTATCGAAGGCCTTTGTGATCCTGATACCAACCAAGCTTTAAGAATGGCTAGAATAAAGAAGATTTCAGAAGCTCTGGCATATGCCCTTCAGTTCGAAACAGCTAAACAAACATCCAGTGGTCAAGGAAGACTGCGTAGACTACAGTACACTCCAGAATACCGGACTACAAATGAAAATGCTTCGAACCTTTTAAAAGAACTTTAACTTTTGAAATCTTTAACTTTCCGACAAAGAAAAGGCATCCGTTGTTGGAAATGTGGTAAAGAGGGACATGTGCAAAGCCGATGTACCAGCAATGGGATTCCTGAAGATATTCAGGAAAACTCCCATTAGCCAGTTTTAAGGGGCGAAAGCTGGCTAGGTGCTACCAAGTCCCATCGACAACAACAAAAATCAAAGTATCCCGGCTGCAGAATAATGGCTCTGGCTTGGTAGTACCGGGGAAGATATGCGGTCGGGACTGTGAAATGGTCCTGGATACCGGTTCAACACACACCATCGTGAGGCCAGACATTATAGCGCCTTGCAGGATAGAAAATCCATACAAAAAATATGTCTTGGAAACCGCCAACGGTGAAATTATACCTGTGAAAGGCATTCATGAGGCTGAAATAACCCTGGGGAACACTACCTTCATACACGCTATTTTCGTCGCAGATATAATGGATGATGTCATACTTGGTCTTGATGTTATGAACCAAACTAAGTTTATTCTTGACATACCTCAACGAGTCCTCCGTACAAAAAATGAAGAAATAGTTATGAACCTGCCACAAAGAAATAATTCCACTATCCGAGAAGTGGTTTTGATAGAAGATACTACCTTACCTGCCTGTTCGGAATGTGTAGTAAAAGCGACGTTTGATGATTTTGAGGAAGAAGTAATTTTATTCGAACCAGTTCAAGACTGTCCACTACATGCGAAGGGAATTTTACCAGCAAGAACCTTAACTCATTGTAGAGGAAACATGATGTTTGTCAAAATGATGAATCTAAAAGGTCATCCCCAGCAAGTAAAAAAAGGTGACAAGATCGGAATCTGTCAACCTGCTAATACAATATTTATCTGTACAAACGTACCACCTTCAGAACCTGGAACTACTTTACCTAAGGTACTCCAAGACCTGGTGAAATCGCCACATTTACTGAATAAGGTTCAGATGACCAAGTTGGAAGAACTTTTGAAAAGAAATCAAAATGTTTTCTCTCTGTATGATAGCGACTTAGGAAAAACTAACATAGTTCAACATCGAATTAATACTGGTTGTAACAGTTTAATTTTGTTATAAGTGCATTTCATTTAACAGTTTAATTTTGTTATAAGTGCATTTCATTGTATGATTAATTTAATATTATAATCTACTACTTTAGTATTAAGTTTAGTGATTAATATGTACGCCTTGTTGGTTTGATACCTTAGATTTTAGTAGTTTTCTTATTAGAAGCGGTTACATTGTTCATATTTAAGCGAAATATAAATTCAACACCTTTTGCAGCAAATTTCGGTACACACAGTGTCACCTCTCGATAAGTAGTTAATTTTAGTACCTATATCTGAACCCAAGTTATAAAGGAATAATTTTCAGTAAATAGTATAAGTTTAGCGTTCGTTCATAGATGGCGCTAAAAAAAAATCAGGTCAAATATAATTGTTCGATTTATTTAATTTTGCCGAATTTAATAATTATATACTGTATAAGAAAAACTTCAAATTGCACTTTAGACAAACTATTTATTTCCCATGTATTTTACAGAGTAGTTATAAATTAAATTTTATTAATTTTGAAAACCTGTTTTCGAGTCCTTTATACAAGTCTTGGGATTTTCGTTTTCCTTGGCTAGATATGCTGCATTTTTAGATTCGAGCGTATATTTTGTATAACTCTTCTGTCGCTGTAAAAAAAACCAAATCATTAGTACCCCAATAAATTCTTTGATATAAAGTCATAAAATATTATGTATTAATAATATTGAACTGTAAATACTTGTATTAAAAAAAAAGGTTGCCTTGATAAATATTTCTTTTCAGATATACATAGGATTATTTTTAGACTATAGATACTATATATACACCACTTCATACTTTCTCTTAAAATCTACATTTTATTATTCGTGTTCCCTTTTGCTGTGAATATGTAACATATAAAGGTATTTTCATTTAAGTTAGACATAAATAAACCAAAGGTATTTCTCGATTCAATATTAATATTCTTACCTTTTTCTTTTCCTGAGACTATATAAACTACAGCCTTCTTATAATTTCTATCAATGTTTGATATTCCGAAATTCAGATCGACTTTTGTTTTGTCCATAGTTGCATAATTACTTGGAGCCTAATATAAACTGAAATTTCGTTACGTCTGCGTCTGATGCATTTCCTAAAATAGTTAATAATTGTGTGAATAAATTCCTATTTTATGGTTAAATAATGAGTTTATACAGTTGGGAAAATTCTATTAAATTAAACTCAACTTACGTTTCATTTTTATGACATTTAACTACTCCTGCATTAGCACATCATTTTTTTTTGACTCTTTGGTACTCTACTCCGGACTAATATTTGACTTTTTGAGTGGTCCTTTTCCATTAGTACTAGAGTAATTAATTAAATATTATTTGTTTATTTACGTTTCCATTTCGCCTAGGCGTTGCTTTTAAATTTCAGGTTAGTTGTTTCTGTCAATGTTATTATTGCGTCGTCTCGGAACTTTTCGGATCTATTCGGCTAAGACTTCCATATTAACTTATTCTCGGAACCCTCCATCCGGTACTTCCTCATATCCAGAGCGCAGGCTTCTTTTTCGCTGTTGCCAAGTGTATTCCTGCATTATTTCCTGTATCTTTCTCAATCAATGGAGAGTCGTTTTTCTTGTCTAACATGTTAATCATATCCTTGTTTTATTCCGTCTATGTGCTCTTTTGGCAAGGTTGTTAGCACCTGACATACTCTAGCCAATGGTATTCCGCCACCTTAGTTAACCAAAGTTCTAGATGGAAAGGAAGCTGGGGGAACACATTTTTCACTTTTCTGGTCACCTGCAGATAAACCACAGGTCTTCAGCGCGGGTCTGAGGAAACAATCCAGGAAAATCTTGGAAATCCGTTAGCGGGATTTTTCCTCAACACCGCATTAGTTTTTCGGGCACATTATAGTTTGCACTGTGAGTGTTATTTTTCGTGCTAGAAAATCTCTCTAAGAGAGGATTTGAGCTGAAGATTGGACCAGACCACCATTTTCCATGCCCTTGTACTTGGCACGTGAAACCACCTTTTTGACTAGAACTGAGTGACCCTATTGGATAGGTAATTTGCTTTAATATCATTTATCCTGAAAAGGGTATCTTTTTTTCTTAAATTTTGCTATTCGCAATTTGGTAACTTTTCTTATTTTTTTTTTTGGAATTAACTTTTGCTCGGGTGAGGCGATTATTTTTTTTGATGCAACATGGGCTAGTTTTTATATATTTTTTTTTTGAAATCTTAAAAATTAAATGCAAGTGTAACGAATTCATGCGAAGATAATTTTTAGTTTGTATTTCGTCGAACATCTTTTACCTCAGTAATTTGATTCATTTTCCTATTATATTAACCATATTTTGTGGATCGTAAATTGGCTCTATTTTATTTTAAAATAAAACCACAATATTTAAGCAGCTTGCATAGTGTGATTTGATTACTGCATTCGTTCTTTTTAATAGATAATAAACAGATTAATAAATGGCTTGCAGAGGTTTTCAGTAACAATTAAGTATGACGTAAATTGCTTTTCTTTTAGTTTATGGTATTTTTTTTTTGCATTTTGATTTGCCGCTGGAAAATAATTAGTTAAATAAAACCCTTTTTTTTAGGTTGGTTATATTAAAATTTAAATATATTTGTGCCTTTTGATTTTTCTTAAATCTGCCTTATTATATCTATATTTTTTAAGTATTCCCACAACGTTTCGCTTAAATATTTGCTATTCTTCAGGTCTATACATACCTTCTTTTGTTAAGATTTTGCTTTTTTATTTTATTCTCATTTCTATTTAAATTGGCCGAGGTCGGGAAATTGTTATAGTAATCGATTTTGTTACAAATTTATTTATTGTAAATTGAATTTAGTTTTATTGGAGTCAGTTATAATAATGTGCCTATATTTTTCTTACCCAACGTTTCGATTAATTTTAGGTCATCATCAGGACCTAATTTTTTTTAAGTATTACAATTATTGCTACTTTATTACGTATTGCTAATTTAAATCATTCGGATTCAGTCGAAACCTTGTATTTATTTTAGTGTTAACGCTGGTTATTGAGATTATATTTGATAAGGTAAATTTTAGAATTTTCCTTTTCGGTCTTAGTTTGTATTTGTGGATTTGTTGGATTTATTGACAACGTTTCGACTGAATTTTCGATACCCATCAGGGCATTTTGTGCTTATTGATGGTATCTTTAGTGACTTCATTTTAAATTATTTAATTGTATTTTTTTTATTTTGTTGCTTGCGGTTTTAATTTATTTACAGAAAAGTTCTGATTAGTGTCTTAAAATTAATTAAACATTTTTTTTATACTTCTCGGTAGGATTAAATTTTTAAAATTAAATTATTGTTCTGACTGTTCAGTTCATTTTGAATCAGTAGAAACCTTTTGGGGATTTTTTTTTAAATTAATTAAAATTATTTGGGTTTTCGTTATAGACTTTGAATCACTATGAAAAATTCTAGAAAATTTTTGTTTTCATAGGGTTCAAGTCAGGGGCCAACTGTTAGTCACGGTCCCAATTTCAAGTCAGGGGCCAACTGTAAGTCACAGTCCTAATTTCAACTCAGGGGCTAATTACAACTGCAAGTCACAGACAATTTCAAGTCACGGGCTTAACTTCAAGACTCGGGACTAATCCCATGTCACGGGCCTAGTTTGAAGTTAGGAGCGTCTCAGAACTTCCAGGTGCTGCTGGATTTGGTGACACCTATTGTTTACATTTTATTTTTTTTTTCCTTCTTTTATACCGTAACTGATAATAGATTTTTTTTTTACTATATTTGTGTTTTATTTAGCTCACTCTTTTTCTTTTAAAGTATCAAGAGGAAGCAAGTGCCGCAAAGATCAAGGGGCTTTCCAATTTAAGCCGTTCTAAATTGGTGGCGCTCATTTCTTTTTTTATCTCTCTTTTTTTTTTGATTTCTTAAGTTTTCCCACGCCCTACTCTCCGGGTTAATTGAGCTAGGGCACCTACATTGCACGCTCTGTTGACCACGAGCTGTAATCTTGATACCTTTTTGTGAATTTATAATAAAACAGTAATAATAATTATTAAATAAGAGCGTAGCAATCTTGTACCTTGGTTTTAAGAAAACTCCAGGGTTACATGGTGATGCAGCGCCGATAAAACAGCCTCCAAGACGAATACCTTTGGCAAAGCGACATGAAGTAAATCAGATTCTTAAGGATATGGAAAAACAAGACATTATAGAACCATCTCAAAGTCCATGGTCATCACCAGTAGTCTTAGTTAAGAAGAAAGATGGCTCCACGAGATTCTGCGTCGACTTCCGTAGGCTCAATGACGTCACAAAGAAAGATAGCATTCCCTTACCAAGAATTGATGATACCTTGGACACTTTAACAGGATCAAAATGGTTCTCAACCCTAGACCTGAAAAGTGGTTATTGGCAAGTTAAGCTTAATCCAGATGATAAAGAAAAGACAGCGTTTTCTACTGGGACTGGACTGTGGCAATTTAAAGTTATGCCTTTTGGATTATGCAATGCCTCAGTAACTTTTGAACGTTTAATGGAACTGACATTGGAATGACATGGGAAACATGTCTAATATATTTAGATGACATCATTATTCTTGGGAAAACATTTGAAGGTCATTTAAAGAATATTGAAGCTGTTTTCCAGAAACTGAGAATGGCTGGCTTAAAACTCAGTCCCAAAAAGTGCCAGTTTTTTCAAAAAGAAGTGAAATATCTAGGCCATGTAATTACCGAACATGGTGTGTTTTTACACCATGATCCTGAGAAGACTGAAACCATTCAAAATTGGCCAATACCAAAGGACAGACATGAACTAAAGAGTTTTCTGGGACTTTGTACGTACTACAGACGATTCATAAAAGGTTTTGCTAATATCGCTAGACCATTACATCGACTTACTTAAAGCAGTCACAGCTATGTATGGACCCAAGAATGTGCAGAAGCATTTAACAACTTGAAGCAAGCCTTGTATAATCCTCCAGTGTTGTCATATCCTGAGCCATCGCAGATGTTTATTGTAGACACCGATGCTAGCAATGCCGCTATTGGTGGTATTTTGTCACAAGTACAAAATGGCGAAGAAAAAGTAATAGCCTATTTCAGCAAGGTTCTTTCTAAACCTGAACGCAACTACTGTGTGACAAGGAAAGAATTACTGGCTATTGTTAAAACATTGGAGCACTTTCATAAGTACTTGTATGGGCAAAAAATCCTTTTAAGGACGGATCATGCATCACTCAAATGGTTGCTACAATTTAAGAATCCCGAAGGACAAATAGCCAGGTGGTTGCAGCGCCTACAGGAATATGACTTTAAAGTTGAACATCGCAAAGGGTTAAATCATAAGAATGCTGATGCTTTATCAAGAAGACCATGCCCAGAAAGTTGTAAACATTGCAACAGACACGAGGAAAGAGAAGATCCTGACGATTTTCATTGCCGAAGAACAGCACTTCAAAGCTCTCCAGAGTGGGACTCTAAAATGTTATCCAAAGATCAGCAAGTAGAACCAGATATTGGCCCTATAATTAAACTGAAATTAGAAAATTCACCAAGACCTTGTTACCAAGAAATTGCAGCCAAATCCCAGAAATTTAAAGGATACTGGGCTTTATGGGACTCTTTGGTGATAAAAGACGGCCTGTTAAAAAGAATCTGGGAAAGTTCTGATGGCAAAAATAACAAATACCAAACTATTTTGCCCTCAAAGAGAACTCCTGAAGTGTTGCAAGCCGTACACAACGGTGTAGGCGGAGGACATTTTGGTGTTATGAAGACTCGTGCAAAAGTTCGAGAAAGGTTTTATTGGTTAGGAAGTCGTACAGATGTGAAAGATCGGTGCCGAACCTGCGAAGACTGCGCCGCCAGTAAAGGACCCCAAACTCGTACTCGTGGCAAAATGAAGCAGTACAACGTGGGAGCACCCTTGAATTGCCATAGATGTAGCAGGACCATTTCCAGTTAGTAAGTCCGAAAATCGCTTTGTGTTAGTAGCGATGGATTACTTCAGCAAATGGCCAGAAGTCTACGCAATATCCAATCAAGAAGCCATCACTGTCGCCGACGTACTATTTCATAAATGGATTTGCCGATATGGAATTCCAAGGGAAATACACTCCGACCAAGGCAGAAATTTTGAATCCGATGTATTCAAAAGCTTGTGCAGCCTATTAGGAATTCATAAGACAAGAACAACACGGCTTCATCCGCAGTCAGATGGAATGGTTGAAAGATTTAATAGAACTTTGGAGAACTACCTGAAAATCCAAGTTAATGAACAACAAAGTTACTGGGATAAATGTATTCAACCATTTTTACTGGCCTATCGCTCTGCAGTTCATGAATCCACTGGAAAAACACCTGCCAGTGTAATATTTGGATCTGATCTACAGCTTCCAGTCGACCTCTTGACTGGACGACCTCCGAACTATAAGATAACTACTACGGATTATGCCAGCCAGGTTAGTAAACGCCTCAGAGAAATCCATGAAGAAGTCCGCCATAAATTACAGATAGAAAGCGATAGAATAAAGTCACGTTATGATCTACGAGCCAATCACACTGGATTTACAGTCGGTGAAAAAGTTTGGTTATACAATCCAAAAAAAACTAACGGACGCTCGCCGAAGTTGCAGAAATCATGGGAAGGCCCGTATCGTGTGGTGACCCGACTGAATTACTTGGTATACCGGATTCAGAAAAGCCCTCATGCAAAAATGAAAGTGGTGCATCTCCATCGATTAGCCCGTTACCAAGATACCGAAGATGTTTGATCGGGACGATCAACTCTGGGAAGGGGGTAATGTTACGAGTTTAGCCCTGGTCATAGATTTGTTGAGATTTAGATGAATTTGTTTATTGTTTGTTATTTTATTGAAGTAGACTTACCTTAATTTTTATCCATGTAACGACTATGTTAGTGTCAAAAATCGTTCTCGAATGCTTTGTTAGGCTTAATTCATCTCACCCTGTACTATTTGGATTATTCTAGAATTTTCTAGATCATTCCATCCTTTTCTAAAGGCTATATAAGCGCGCCGCGAGGTCTCATTTGGATTCAGTTATAATTGAGATTTCGAAGTGTTAAAAACCTGACATTGACAAGTTTAAAGTTACCTTAGTTACGATTGTTAAGTATAACCAGTCTCTACCTTTGATACCTATAAACTGTGTTTTGAATAAAAGGAGTGCATTCAGATTCTACGTGTTTGTATACCGGCCAATCCGGAACAATACTTAGGACCTGAATATCACCTATATATCACAAGAAAAGGGTGGAACGTAATCTATTCATTGGACGTTCCATGCACGTGCGCAGTGAAAAAAAAAGGACATTCTTTTCACATTCTCATTCTAAAAAGCAACATTCATAGTATATGATAAGGATATACAATTGCTATTTGGGTGTCATATTTACTTTTTAAATGGCTGTTCTTAAAATAGATTTTAAATACTGAGTTTTGCTTCACCATAATTTCCATTACATCGGTCCATTTCGCGTTTCTGCCGGCTTCACTGGTTCTAACAGTTAAGACACTAAGATTTTTAGGCAACGAAATTTGAAGTCGCTAAATTGCATTGGGATCACTTTATAAGGTTAGCTTCTGCGTGCCAAACTAAATACAGGATATAGTTGAGATGGCAAAAATACATTTCCAGTACAAAAAATAGCTCTACTGATAGCACTGTGGGCTGAATCCCCTTTGTTTTGCTCATGATTAGTTGCGAAAAAACGCAAAAAAATTTCTTCAATTGTAGGAAACTTACTTGTTGAATGTAGTAACATTGTCGCTATGATGGAATTTTTATTTTGTCCATTACACCCATCTGCGAATAAATACACGATTTTTATTCCCTTTTTGCTATAGTAGTCCAAAACTTGTGACATGCATGTTACTATTTCGGAGGAACCGAGCTTTCTAAGCGCCTTGTGCCAAACAAAGCAAAAATACTTTTTAGTGACTAAATTACAACGTGTAAAATTTTATGTGGCCAAGCGACTTTTATAGAAAATGACGCTTTCGTTGGAAATAGGTAAATAAATTAGGATGCCATTTTGTTTTACTTTCTTATATTCATATCAAAATATTATCAATTCATTCCTATCTAATACAGTAGAGTCTTGATAACGTGAACTAATTAGGGATGACTGTGTTCATATTTTCGAGGAGTTCATGTTACTGGATAAAATTAATCACATATAAAACTGATTTGAACGGTATATTTTGAACATATGTTTTATTGAAAAATCAAACACAAATGCATATATAGTACAGTAGGAATGTATATTTATGTATAATACCTTATGTAGATAACTAATTTATTGTACAGATATGTACACACATATACTTAATCCTTTGTTTGTAGGAAAAACTTATCCAATTTTTTTTGATAGGTACGTTTTTTGTTTGACAAAATAGTTACACTTTCACATAATTTGTATAAAGACTGATTATCCTCGAAGTCAGCATTGCTTTGCTCTGCCCATTCCAGACCTCGGTTAAATATACGAACTGCCTCTGCATGGGTAATTTGGTCCTTAGCCGGAGAAATCATCAAGAATGATTACAAATTACAGTACAATTTTCATCATGTTCAACAAAGTCGTCTTTATTCCATTCCTCGATATCAGCAGATTTGAAGTCTTGCCCTGGATCAATTTCATCTAGCTAATTGATGTTAGGTTAGGTCACTATTCAGACTTAACAATTCTTGACGAAGTGTTGCCAGGGGCGTGTTATCTTCACGATCGTCATCGCTTTGGCTTTCCAAAATATTTTTCCGACACTTTCTAATGATAGCTGGTTTCCATGCTCGTGATATGTTTAAAATAGCATCTCGGAGATTATACTGTTTGATAGTGACATTCATATCCTCTGATTTATTAGCTACCACCTTTGCCAAAAACATAGAGCGATAATGCAGTTTGTGAACCTAATAACGTTTTGGTTTATAGGTTAAATTAGAGATGTAACGTTGGGAGGCATATACATACAAATAAAATATAATGGCGGCGTTAAACAAAGGAACTAAAGCTGCCGACAAAGCAATTGCCGGTTACATCATAATATCTAGCCGTTAATTTTTTTCTTTATGTTCACGTTGTAGAGGCGAGATATTTTTGACGTTTACCTTTTTAGAATGGGTTAAATACCAAATTGGATGTTCACCATGTTGATGATGTTGAACATCCCTAATGTTCACGTTATCGAGATTCTACTGTACTTGATTTTTGAGCAAAATTTGAACTAAATTGGATAATAAGATTTATTAGTGATAATTTTTTTAACGTTTCACTAGGTCGTCAACTTGTTCCGACATATTGGAGTTTTAACAAAATTTTCCAAGTCATCCCCATATAACCCTTCATTTTTTATTGAAATTTCAAATGAAAGTCAGCATGATAAGCTTTTCAGGTATGTCGCGAACAGACAGACAGGCAGACAAATCAACAGACGGACCGACAAAATTGACAAAAATATTTTTTGGCATCTAGAGACGCTAAAACGTGAAGATATGCAAAAACCTGTAGGACAATTTTTCTCGCTTACAAACATTTTATTTGGCCACAATTTTGTTATGCCATCTTGAATTAGTACCAAAATTTTACTAGTACTCTATACCACAATTATTAGTTATGACACCCAATTTGAAAACAGGTTACATTAAGTAACTTTTTTAGGCTAAACTTTTAAATATTTTATCAAGCCGTCATTTTTGATTCGTATCAAAATATTACCTGTTGTTGATGTCTACATAGATGTCATATTTTATAGAAGAATTCAATTTATTATTTTTAATTAAAAAATCTAAAGCTAATACTGAAAATGCATAATCGAAATTAAAATATTTGTATACTCATTTGTAATTATAATTATTTAACGAAAAAAAATCTATACATGAACGTTACACTAAAGTTAATTAAAACGAACAAACAATTCTGGGTATTCACTGAATAAATGAGCATTACATAATTGGATTAAAATTTAATTCTCCCTGAAGCTAAATTAAACTAACGAGCGTACGAGGTACATTTCGGTATAAAACATCTGAATGATAAACATTTTAGAATTTGCAGCCTTTGAATTCATTATTTTACTAAATATCGCAAATGCAAACTTATGTCAATTGATGCTACTCCATTACTATATACAGCATTGCCTGGAGATACGTTATAATGATGGTGGATTTTCCCTTGTTTATTCAACAGGTACTTTTAACGTTTAGTTTGGTTGGTAAACGGATTTAAACAGGGTTATCACCCTCACCGGTGCCAACTTTTCAACTGGGTGCTTTGTACAGGTACACAAATTTATTTTTTTAAGGATAAAGGGGACAAAAATAAAAAATATAATGCCATTGATCAAATATAAAAATTGAAATAGCAGTTTCTTCTGCCATTATTACCAGGTCATCCCCATATGACCTTTAATTTTTTACCAAAATTTCAAGTCAATCGGGTAAGAAGGTTTTTGACTATAACGCGAACAGACAGGCAGACCGACGAAATAAAGAAAACATGTTTTTCGGAACCTAGGGTTCTTGAAACGTAAAGATCCAAAAAAAATCGCGGAGGGTGTTTCTTTCACGATTACAATAAAGTAAAAAGGTTTTGCAGATATGGGTTCTATATGCTCTTATACAGGGTGTTTCGGGAGGAAAGGGAAATATTCTAAGGTTGTATTTAGGATACCAAACCAATCAAAAAATGTTATATAAGAAAATTATTATTAAATTATTAAAAGAAAATTTAAAAAAATCTCTCTTTGATTATTGCGGAAATGATTATTATAATAATAATATTATATCAAAATGCAACTAAGTATTTTTAAATGTGTTCAGATTATTTGTTTCGTTTAAATTGACAAACCAAAATCTTTTTTGGCTTTTTCGCAACTGAATAAAAATATCTAACTTAAAATTTATTGAAGCAAATATTTGATAAAATTACATATCTCAACATGTAAACTAGTCTGTCTACAGAATGTCTCGATATATAATATAAACAATATTATTTAAGCAAGCAAAAAAAATTATGTCATTTACCTTAAGTTTTTATAGACACATAGTAGTTGTACAAATACTTTCATCCTATCGGGACTCATCAGTGCGCCGATTGTAAAAGAGAAACATTAAATAATATAAAAGAATTGATTTCAAAATTTTAAAATATGTTAGTTTGTTTGACATGTAACCTAGATATGAAAAAAATGATAGTTTGCAGCCATCTATAATGCTATTTTTAAATGTGTTTAGATTATTTGTTGCGTTTAGATTGACAAACAAAAATCTTTTGTTTCTCAATCAAACAAACTAACATATTTTAAAATTTTGAAATCAATTCTTTTATATTATTTAATGTTTCTCTTTTACAATCGGCGCACTGATGAGTCTCGGTAGGATGAAAGTATTTGTACAACTACTATGTGTATAAAAACCTAAGGTAAATGACATAATTTTTTATGCTTGCTTAAATAATATTGTTTATATTATATATCGAGACATTCTGTAGACAGACTAGTCTACATGTTGAGATATGTAATTTTTTTAAATATTTGCTTCAATCAATTTTAAGTTAGATATCTTTATTCAGTTGCGAAAAAGCCAAAAAAGATTTATGTTTGTCAATCTAAAGGCAACAAATAATCTGAACACATTTAAAAATAGCATTATAGATGGCTGCAAACTATCATTTTTTTCATATCTAGGTTACATGTCAAACAAACTAACAAATTTTAAAATTTTGAAATCAATTCTTTTATATTATTTAATGTTTCTCTTTTACAATCGGCGCACTGATGAGTCCCGATAGGATGAACGTATTTGTACAACTACTATGTGTCTATAAAAACTTAAGGTAAATGACATAATTTTTTATGCTTGCTTAAATAATATTGTTTATATTATATATCGAGACATTCTGTAGACAAACTAGTCTACATGTTGAGATATGTAATTTTATTAAATATTTGCTTCAATCAATTTTAGATATTTTTATTCAGTTGCGAAAAAGCCAAAAAAGATTTTTGTTTGCAACTAAGTATGTCAAATCATTGAAAATCATAATGTAAGGTTATGATTGTAGTAAAAGAGTAATCTAATTACTACTCCAAAACGATGCATCATATATATATATATATATATATATATATATATATATATATATATATATATATATATATATATATATATATATATATATATATATATATATATATATATATATATATATATATATATATATATATATATATATATATATATATATATATATATATATATATATATATATATATATATATATAAATCAAATATTTTCTTGTGATTAGGTTCGTGGACTGAAACAAAAAAAATTTAATTGACGTTTCGCCTGTCCATTTCAGCCTTTTTCAAAATATTTATTTCTGTACATCTAAAAATTAAATACAGAAAGTGCATATACGCAAGTTAAAAAATAAATACTATTAGGTATAACGGCACGCATTAAAATTATTAAAAACATTTAGTTAAAATAGTACAGTACATACCTTGAGAAAGATGTTATTTTGCCTTGCTTGGCGGTGTGGAGGTAAGTGATACACTGGTTAAAAAATTCTATTGTT
Organism: Kuschelorhynchus macadamiae; assembly: GCA_030620095.1. Lineage (NCBI taxonomy): Eukaryota > Metazoa > Arthropoda > Insecta > Coleoptera > Curculionidae > Kuschelorhynchus > Kuschelorhynchus macadamiae. Next base: position 571,813 of record JAUTXW010001311.1, read on the forward strand.
TTTTTTATATATATCATTTAATTTTTTTGATTATATTTACGCAATGTTAAACAATTTTTGTATTTTTTATTTGTTCCGAAAATCTACAAAAACAATTTTTTAGTCCTAATTATTAGATTAGCCTAATCCTTGGGGAAATTGTGAAAACAGATTTGAAACTTATTTTAAAATTGTTAATATTTTTTGAGATATGATTTTTTTGGTCAAAAAATTTTAATTTTTCTATATAATAAGCTGTAACTTTTTATTAGCCATTTGATGTAAACATTTTTTTACTAGACGGCCCTAAAGTCATATTTTTTTTATAATGTGCACGGACTGCATTACCAGAAAATATACAGGGTGTGAAAAAAATGTGGCAATGTTATTTAAAAACCTAACAATCCTAAAGATCATGTACGTATATTTCAACAACCTATAAGATTAAAAATAATTTAAATTTAAAAGTTTTTACTTAAGTTTTAAGGAGTACCGAGTATTTTCTCCAAACAGGTTTTTTAATTTTCTCTCTAACTTTATCATTTTAAAAAATACAAGTGTTGATTTCACAGCCAAAGTTACCAACATCAAATAACATAAGAGACATGTAACAGGCTGCCACCTTTTTAGTTTTAAAATTATCAAAAAAATTACACTTAAGAGGTTTCTATAACTCGAGAAGAGGTAAGTTTTCTATAAAAAAGTAATT